>JAOTAV010000842.1:0-10230 GCA_026546445.1 Cyclargus thomasi | reverse complement strand
CGGATAAGCACAAAAAATTTCATCAAAATCGGTCAAGCCGTTTCGGAGGGGTATGGCAACGAAAACTGTGACACGAGAATTTTATATATTAGATGGAGCTTAACGCCTTTCCTTGTGGGCTGTATATCCGCAAATTCGATGACGCATCGACCATTTATAGGTAGAATACGAGTAGGGCCTACTGGCTACATAGTAAGTAGGCGACTTTTTACTATTAACTTAATGGACGTAAGTCCAATTACGTCCATTAAGTTAGTAGTATACTAATCACAAATTAACAGGATCGAGTATATGTATATACTCCTATTTGCTTCGAAATCTAAGGTGACCTTAAAACATAAATTTTCCGTAATCGTATCCTATATTTTTCGAGATTTTTCTATGAAAATCTGTAACAAAATTTTGATTTCAATGAAAGCTAGCGGTTGCTGAAAATTACAACAATGAATAATCACTTATTGCCCTTTCACTTATTAACACAGAGCAAGAGTCTGTACTCTACAGATAGGGCGGTATTTAACTCACTGAATGATAAAAATTGTTTTGGGATTTCATAGCTACCCTGTAGATGTGAGACATACGTGTAGGTATGTGGAGATTTTCACAGAAGCGAGGTCGAGATTTTTATGGAAATGCATGGAAAACTTCAGAGACCAGGGGGGTTATTATGACCTCTTATTCCCGGCCAAGTTCCAGCAAGTTTACGAACTAGCTGTCAAACCAATCCCGTTCAAGTTACGCCATCAAATAGTTATTATTTTAGCACACTTCATAATGTAATCTTTATGTTTAGTTTAATAATTATTATCAATATCAGAAATAAGCTTACGATAAAATTGTAATTATTATGATTTCCGGAAGTTTCATTTTAGTAAAACGACAGATAACTAACTGTATCCGGTTGGAAAGATTTTTTTTAATTATTCATGAGTACCTATTTATTATCTTCATTCAACAAGTTTTTACAATTTTACGATCCCTTATTATGTTATTGAGTTGGAGAGAGAGAATGAAAAATTTTAGGGCATAGCTAAAACAAGATAAGCATAAATATCTAGCTTTTTCTAATTATTTTACTATATTTATTATTCTAATCACTAAAGTTACCAATAAAGTAATAAACTATTTAACAATATGACTAAAAAGCAGTATATATAATATAAACTTGTAAACAATTCATAAAAAGTTACTATTAGTTGGCGTAAAAAGAATGGCTTTATTTGACAGTTTTTGACGTAAAAACAATCCAGCTGATGTCATGTGACGTTGTCTCAATACGAAAACACCAATAAGGTGTCAATGCCGATGCAAGTTAAGTGTCAAGTGACTGTTGACTGGCTGGCTATAAGGGATCGTAATACCAAAATGTACGAAAGTTGGTTTGGGTAATAACCCCCAAGTACGCCATAGAAAGTGGTAAACGAAGTAATAAACGTCGCCACCAGCTGGTTCCCGTGGCCTTAGCCTATGTGCAACATGGGTACCTCATATTTATAAAGTCCAATCTATCCCTAAGCTACATATTTTAATGCTTTTTGCTGGCACCCCTGTAAATACCGGCGCGACGTAGAATTACTGGCAAGAGACATTTCCTTTCTGTTTCGATTATAAGCGGAAGTTTTATTTGTAGCTGAAGTATTAGCCTATATTCGTGTTTAAGTTACTTTAGTTTTTGAGTATTTCATGCCCTTAAATCCTATTAGTATTTGTTGAAGGAAACATAAAAAATATATACATAAATTCAGGGTGTATCAAAATTAAGTAAGACCTATGGTAAGACTTTAGAGTGGGCGTGTCCCCCAAAATTTCTTCGCTTTCAACGCTATTGTTTTCACAGTTATACTCTTTAGCCAATACACATTACACACTCTAAATTATCACCTATTTGTAATATTACACTCTGTATAAACAAATTACATTTAAAAATACTTAAAGCTGGTTAATTTATCGTCTGGTAACTTATCCAGTTATAAAAATCCCATACATAACGTTAATGTTTTGATAATATAATTTATTGTTTCAATGAAATGTCTTTCGTAAGCTAATTTTATATTTATAATCTAGAATGACCGGTTGAAGTTAGCCAGTTTTGGGAAGCGTTCTTGTTTTCAGTATACAAGTTATTCTGGAATAGATGTAATTAACCGACTTCCAAAAACGAGGAGGTTATTTATTTTTATGGAGTGCCTAGCTCGGATAAAAATTGTTTGGGGTAAGAGATACAATTACTTGTGAGTCTGTTTTATTTAAATGTATTTTTATTGTCGGCGTATTATGAATCTACAGTTGTTTGTACAGTAGACCTTCGATAGGTGCCCGAGGGAAATAAAAATATTTTAATTTATAGAAGTTCTAAGTTAGTGGCTGTCCATTAATCACGTGATGTTTTCGTGCATTTTGTGCTCCCCCCTTCCTCTTTGTGATACATGGTGATATTTATGACTCCTGTATCACGTGTATTTCTTATTTAATATTTTTTATTGTATTTTCAATGATTATATTGTCCATTTGAGAAATGTATACCTATTTTTAATTTTATTTTGTATCAGGTAAGATTACATTTTTAGTTTAATATCTTGAAAAAATAAATACACGTGATATTTAACCGCAACCTTCCCCCCCTGTGATGTTTCGTGATTTTTTATAGACCGGGGGGGTCTATAAAAAATCTCTTCTGAACTTCCTTGAATCCCCCCTTCTGAACCTTGCGTGATTAATGGACGGTCTCTTATCAAGGGTACCCTCTAAGGCTCTTACACTCCTGACCTCTCTCTGTATGTTTTACCGAGGTATGAGTTAAATGGTTCTAGTGCATACATGCAAAAGTGTGTCTGTTTTTCTGATTTCTGTCACTTTTGTTACAATTTATTCGCACCAAGGTTAACATTTCATCAAATTTTACTTTACGCTCTGGACATATTTTGTTAATTTCCTATGTCCCTGTTTTTCTACTACTTTTTCGGAATACCGCTTAGCCGTTTTTAAGAAGTTTGACAAAGAAATACTTTTAGTCCCGAAAAAGGACATAAGATACTTTCTTTTTGTAGGGACAAGGGCATTAGGGAAGTTGGACCACCGGTAAACTCATTCACAGAACGAAACACAGCACAACGCCGTTTCACGCCAGTCCCATTCGTGCCGAGCATGGCCGGCACGCACGATAGGCGGAATTCTGAGCAACAGAGCTGTAGATATCAACTACACAGTAAGTTGAAACTTCAATATAATATTCCAAAATCTTGGTAAAGAATGTATTCTGTTTTATTGCTATATAAGGTAACAGATACAACGAAAATAATATTAATATCAAACTTTATTGCATAAACTCAAGTTTCTTATAATTAAAAAGAATAATAACATAAAGTATACATTGCACTATTTCATTTTGATTATAATTATAGAAACTTAAAAATTTAATTATAATGCGCATAAATAAAAAATAAACTAAATTCTAATATAAAATAACACAATAAGTTATACCTAAATGCATTCTAGTTTTTTATAGGTACTTAGGTGCCTAGCAACAATATGTTACGCAATAATGAGATCAAATACGGATATAATAATACATAATAAAGAAATCTCATATTTTTAAAATGATTTAAAGATAGAGCTTCAACAGACTCGATGAACTTGCGACCAATCAGTTTGGTACGATCTGAAAATATAAGATACGGACGGCTTTGACATGTCAAACTTGTCCGCAACTTTAGTTCTTCTTCTTCTTCTTTTTTTATGGCTCCGTAGTGAATTGCCAATGTCAGAGTGTGATGAAGACTGATGTAATGCAGGTACAGGTGAAGCAACAAGGTACGGTTCAAATGATATCTCATAATCTGACTGTTGAATAGACCTAATATCTAAAACAAACACAAACTAAACTAAACTACTAACTTCTTAAACGTCACAGTTTTATATTGTTACAACGGATATATGTACATAATATATCAATAAAAGATGTATTTACATAAAACAAAATAGACTTAAAATTGATAGGGCGAGGAATGTTGATAGGAAGAAGGTCGTAGAGGGAGGATAGGTTATTGGGGCAATTGAAAAAAATATGATCTAAGGACCCCTCATCCAGGCCACACTCGCAAAGAGAACTATCCTTGACCCTTATTTTTGCCAAAAAGACTGGAGAACAACAGTGTCCCAGTCTAGCTCGGCAGATGGTCGAGCAAACTGTTTTGCTGTTTTGTGAATATCTGAAAAACCAAGGCCTAACAGGAATATCACTTTGAACATCAAATAAATGTTTGCCTTTTTCAGTACTTGAGTCGGTCCATTCTCTATTCCAACTAATGTATAAATGTTTTTTAGCAACAGGAATTAGATCCTGACAGTATAACTGATAATGAGTAAGTCCACCTGATGTTACAGCTTCTTTAGCGTAGGTATCTACTCTCTCATTGCCAGTTATACCACTATGGCCCGGAATCCAAGCCAAAACAACATTTAAACCTTGTAAATGGCACTTCAGGAGAAGCTGCTTTATTTTCAGGATCAAAGGAGATCCAAATTTGGAACAAAACTGATTGGCCATGATACCCTCTAAGGCACTTTTGGCGTCCGAAAAAATAATGGAATTATTGAGTCTGTGAGACTCAATATACAAGATAGCCTCATATATGGCAAGTGCTTCACCTGTATAAACAGAGGAAGTAGGAGGCAATTTGAAATTTAATATAACATTAAATCTCGGAAACCAAACCGCAGCACCAACACAGCCATCGTCGGAAAATTTGGAGGCATCCGTGAAAACGAGCAACCAATCCCTGAAGTGGTGATCTATGACGTTCTTAAATTGAGAACTAGCCCGAGGGGAACCTTTATCTATAGGCAAGTTGAGCAACACTTTTGGAACAAACGTTATGGCTTCAAAAGGGGTGGAGAAGAGAGGATTAAGGGAACACTGGTAAATAGGGCAAGGGAGACGGGTCATCTTGAGGTAGCTGACCAAGAGACAAGGGGTCTCTTTATGTAACCAATAATTAGAAGTTGCTGCTAACTGGGAAAGTGTATGAAGTTTATCAACTAATGGATGATTCGATGATTGGAAAATTTTGAAAATGAATCGGTCAGATAAGTATTGTCTTCTGATATGAAGAGGAGGATCAACGCATTCCACTTGGAGAGCATTTGTTGGTGATGACTTCATAGCCCCAACAATAATTCTCAATGATTTATATTGAATTTTATCTAACAGTTTTAATGGGAGTTTATTGCAGGGCACAAGTAAAAAGGATCCGTAATCAAGATGGCTACGAATAATTGCATTATAAAGAAGCCTCTGAGTGTAAGGGTGAGATCCCCACCACACTCCGCTTAAGGATCGCAAAATGTTAATTTGTTTTTCACACTTCTGCACTGTGTGTTGTATATGAAAAGACCCAGTCATTCTAGAGTCTAAAATTACGCCTAAAAACTTAACCCTATCCTTAATCGGGAAAACTTGATCACCATACTGAATAGATATAACAGGTATTGATCTAGCTCGGGAGAAAACCACAACAGAGCTTTTAGGGATAGAAATCGCTAAGCCGTGTCGGTCCATCCATTCCATGAGATATCTAATGGCTGAGTTAAGGCGGGCAGAGCACTCCATGATATCCTTTGAGGAAATGTAAATTGATATGTCGTCCGCATATTGAAGGATTTCACAAAAACTTAAAACGGATAAATCTAAATCGTATGAATAAATATCGTAGAGGACAGGACTGATAGGGGAGCCTTGGGGAAGACCTTTGTAGACACGTTTGGGAGGTAAAGTTAGATTTGGTGTGGATATAACAATGGATCTAGAGGAGAGGAAGTTACAGATGAAATTTGTCATCCTCACAGGGACACTCAGCTGGAGCAATTTTTGCCTGAGTACCGGAAGAAGCACATTATCATATGCGGCAGACACATCAAGGAACAAACCCACCACATGTTCGTTTTTCGAAAAGGCTATGCGGACGTCCGTCACAAAAGTGCCTAAACTATCCATAGTGCTGTAACCTTTTCGAAAACCGAACTGCGTTTTGGATAAGAGTCCCTTACTCTCCATCAGCCATTCCAACCTATTTTTTATGAGATGTTCTAAAATTTTTGGCAAGGTGTCTGAAAGTGCAATGGGTCTATAACTTGATGGATCACTACTAAGTTTACCCGGCTTAAGGATAGGAAGAATAATTTGGTTCTTCCATTCCTCAGGAGGAACCTCGGACAAGAATATAGTATTTAAGATGTTGAGACAAGTGTCTTGTGTAATGGGACCACTATTCACAATAAACGAGTATGGGATACCATCATTGCCCGGAGCGGTATCTTTTAAAGAGCCTAGAACTATCCTAAATTCCTCCATTGTAAATGGATCATCTAAAGCAGTATAATTTTGACAGGAAGATACAAAATTTTGGCATTCCTCCAGACAGGGCACAGTCGGTGGTGCTAGCCTCAGAGAAAATTCGTTTATCCAAGTAGATGGATCATTGGACTGACGGTTATTACTTTCTAGAGCACCGCGGAATTTCCTTATATTTTTCCACACATCTGAAGAACGAGACATGGGTGAAAGACTCGAACAGAATTGTCGCCACCCATTTTTCTTTTTTTCGGATAATAAAAATCTTACTTCAGCGGCAATTCTCTTGTAATTTAAAAAATTGTCTACTGTCATCGCTCTACAGTACAGTTTTTCAGCGTCTTTACGGCGCTTAACAGCTCTGGTGCATTCAGTATCCCACCATGGAGGAGAGATAGCTTGTTGGCTTCCTGTTTGTTTCAAAGGAATTACCCTATTTGCAGCCATCTCTAGTACATTTTTGAAACTATTGTATGAAGAAAGGATGTTACTAGGATTAATGGGAGGTAAGAGGGAAACTTCTGAATCTGTCATTTTTGCAAATTCGGCCCAATCTGCAGAATCCGTTTTATATTTAAGTCGGGGAGAAGATGTTTGTTGATGCAATGGTCTAGTCTGTCTGTGTGTTATTGTAGTTATAATGGGGAAGTGGTCACTGCCAAAAGAGTCGGAATGGATTGCCCAGGAACATGAAGAGGAAATGGGGGGGGAGCATAACGATAGGTCTACCACACTCCTCGGGTTCTGTAAAGGGGAGACCCGACGAGTAGCAGAACCATCATTAAGAACAACTAGGTTAATATCATCAATGAGATCGATGAGGGAAGAGGAATGGGAGTCATCAAAATAGGAACCCCAAGAAGTATGGTGAGTATTAAAATCACCTAATACTACCAAGGGCGTAGGAGAAGAAGATAGGATGGAGGAAATTTCGGCAAATATTGAAGGATTAGGGTGAGGGACATACACAGACATAAAAACAATACCAAAAACACGAACACCTACAATATTAAAATAACTACTATGTACAGGGAGGTTATATACAGAATATGTACATTTGCTGGAGACCAAAATGGCTACTCCAGCTCTACCATCAGACCTGTCGTCCCGGAAACAGGTATAACCCGGAACCCGAAATCGAGAACCAGGTGTCAACCAAGTCTCCTGGACGGCAAGAATTGATGGCTTATACATGTTTATAAGCAAAAGAATATCAGGTTTCTTGTTCCTAATACTACGGCTATTCCACTGGATCACAGTGAGAGCCATTATTAGGTAAAAGTCTTATGAGCGAGGTCAGGTTAGCAAGAGTTCTGTTCGGTAATGAGTCACTAGACCTTGAAAGAAGGTCTAAAAAGAAGAAGGAAAGGTTATCAAGGAGGTTGTCATTTCTCGAAAGGGTAACTTGGGAAATTGGAGAAGAGGGAATTTCAGGATTCAAAGGATAGGCACACCCGTTAGGGGATTCAGAGACAGGTTCGTTAATTATGTCATTATGTGCCTGGCGATCATAACCAGGGGACATAGGGGGAATGGGGCGACGAGGAATATAAACTGTTTTTCTATAAGATGAGGTATTGGGTGACTTTGTATGTCTGTCTGTTTGCCTTGAAATGTTCAAAGTACCTGAACGAGATGTCCTTGCAGAATCAGCAAAGGAGCGCTTGACCTGGGGAAAACGGGAAGAAGCTTCCAAGTAAGAGATACTTTCCTGACTCATTACCAATTTAATTTCCTTTTGTCTTATATATTCAGGGCAAGAGGAGTCATTGGCTGCATGTGGACCACTACAATGTAAACAAAATAAAGTTGTTGTATTACATGATGTTCCCTCATGATTCTGTGAACATTTGTAACAACGGGGAAGAGATCTGCATTGAGATTTGACATGGCCAAAGCGACAGCAATTATTGCATTGGATTGTGGGTAATAGGAATGTTTCAAGTGGGAGGGAATTAAAATAACAATACACACGGGGAGGAAGTTTTTGGCCTGTGATCGTTATGACTACAGATTGGGTGGGAATCCAAATGGGGGAATTTTGGTCATTCAAGGTCTTGCGACTCATTCTACGTGCTTTGACAACTCGTCCAAAACCTGGTGGCACCTGTAAGTTTTCTACCAACTCTTGCATTGACCAATCCACCGGGACATTACGTATAATGCCCATGCGGGACATACTGAAAGAGGGTATCGTAACAGTATATCCAGCACTTGCTGTAGCAGGTTGATCAATGAAAGAATTAGCTTGATCATATGAATTGAATTCTATCGAAATCCGATTGCGACCGATCCTCTTAATCCCATCATTCTTAATATTTTGTATTTTATTTTTAAAAAGGAAGTGACCAAATTGAATAGGATTAAAATAACCAGTATCGGTCTCAGGCTTCGAAACGTGTACTAAATATGGCGGAGCATCTTCAGAACTATAAACCTTTTTACTGGCAAATTCAGGGTTAACATAGTGTAATTGTATAGATGGCACTGAATGTAGTTTAGTAGACGCCTTTTTTGGTTAAGCTTCATTGATGTCCATATTTACACATTTTCTGCTATTTGTACCACCACCAGGATCAGGCGGATCGGTATCTAAAACTAAAACTCACTTAATCTAAATACGACTAATCAACCACAAAATATACAACACAAGAGAATAAACAATTATGACAATTCAACAAATAATGAGAAAACGCTGAAAAACACTTTAAAATTAATAATGAAAAAAAGACGCTTGCCGCAGCACTAAACCAAAAAGTAAAGTCTAATTTTAACTCTCCAATAACATTTTTAGCAATGTTACATGATATTGTCAAGTCTAAACTCTAGTAAAAGTCAAGGTGAAACGTCGGTAAAAGCGTCAAGTCTGTTAATTTGGTAAAGTGGTAGACACTTCGTTTTTTATTGTTGAAGAAACAAAAAAGTAGACTGATTATTCATCCTCACCACCGCAAGACAAAAGTACCTCTGAATATCACCAGGAAAAAGAGGTCTTGTGTGATGAAAATGATAAACACGCATTAGATCCTGAACCATTAACTTCGAGCTCCTGTGAATTAATAACTGCAAGCTTAGAGAATGTTTCTGTGTTTCTTGACCC
Organism: Cyclargus thomasi; assembly: GCA_026546445.1. Classification (NCBI taxonomy): domain Eukaryota; kingdom Metazoa; phylum Arthropoda; class Insecta; order Lepidoptera; family Lycaenidae; genus Cyclargus; species Cyclargus thomasi. The sequence goes on along the minus strand of JAOTAV010000842.1, from coordinate 781 downwards.
TGGTACTTACTGTGACGACATTTTGTCACAACAAGTCCAGGATATTTGGATTCGAAAAGGGCCAGAGTTTTTCCCAAATATACCTAAATCGAGTAATAAACCTCTCCGAAACTTCAAGTTTTTCTTTTTATTGTACAATCAGTGAAGTTGAAAGAGATACAGATAGTGGATCTAAGTAATTTGGCCGGGCTATGTCAAACTCAACCGGCAAATCACGACTTATATGGAATTGATATATTCTAAACAAATGACGGAGATCCGTCAACTGGCTCTCTTTCAATTTCCCCCATTATACAAAAGTAGATATGAGGTTATTTGATAAAAAACAATTTACTTATGAAATAACCTCATCTCTAGTTTTGTACAATTGTCTCCTGAAATGTAGCAATTTTTAAGATGCGAGGTTGAGGCAGTAATGTATGATTTACACGTATTTAGTAGATAAGTAGGTAACTAAATTTTAACTTATTTTTAAGATAATAATTGCATGTAAACACAAAATTCGAACAAAAAAGGGGTTCGAAATTTAAATGGCCAAGAACTGTTGATATAATCAAGGCAAGCGAGCAAACGGGTTACCTGATGGAAAGCAACTGCTGTCGCCTATGGACACTCATAACATCCGAAGAGTCCCAAGTGTATTGCCGACCTTAATAAGGGAATAGGGGTAGGAGGATTAGGAAAGTTGGGCAACCGGTAAACTTACTCTCTGAACGAAACACAGCACAACGCCGTTTCACGCCAGTTTTCTGTGAGGCCGTGGTATCACTCCGGTCGAGCC
>JAOTAV010000841.1:0-10232 GCA_026546445.1 Cyclargus thomasi | reverse complement strand
CCTTCAGGTACTTAGCACGGGGCCAGACTGACGTTGTGTAAAGCGTCTATAGATATTATTATTATTAATTTATGAACTTAGTGTAATAGTTTTTACCTTGACCGTGTCCAGGTGTTCTCTATAGGAGGGTGCGACGGTACGACATATGGTTTGTTATCAAAAAATAGACTATCAATTATCTATTTTAATGGTTATAAAACTTATTCCATTTTTAAACAGCTGCGGAGTATCCCTTAGTTATGTCTATGGCACTAATTTTTTAATTAATTTTGTTAAATATTACAACGTAACAATTCAAAGATATTATACATTTAAAAACATTTGAGGACAATAGAAGGAAGTACGTAAAAGTACTCAGGTAGCTTTCCTATGGACTATTGTTGGACCAAAATATAATTTTGTACGGAATTCCGTACAAGTTTTGACATTTGAAGTTTTGCGGCTATTTACGGCGGTCCAACTATACTATCTTTTACTTGCGGTTTTGTTCGCGTGGAGTGTCGCATTAGAGCGCTTATTTTGAATCAAAATTATGTAACAACGAAGATAAATCCTTTCAGATTAATAAGCGTGACCGAGGAACAAACGTCCAAATAAACTTTTACGTCCATACTAATATGATGTATGTTAAAGTGTGTTTTTTTGTTTGTGTTTTTTTGTTTGTCCTTTCTTCAAACGAAGAAACCAAGCGACTTGTTGTTTGGCATATACTTAGACTTAGTTGAGAATAAAGAGTAACGAGTAAGTACTAAGTAACAAGTACTTTTGGTTTTTAATATTTAATAGAATCAGGCGTTAGTTTGCGGAAATCCATAGCTTCAAGTTTAGTAAATTAAGCACAATAATAGAATATTCAATTCAAAAAAAAATATTCTAGCAATATTCCGCGAAAATTAACCTCAACTTGCAAGTGAAAATGCGGGTTGAGAACTTCGACGCACGTTTCGCCCCAACGCCGGGGCATCCTTAAGATGTGGACTCTACGAACAACGTCCGTTAAGTTCCTTTACCAGCCAAATCACCGCCTTTTATACACTACTATCCCCACTACCCCATACTACCAGATTCATGGATAGAACTAGAACTTCAACGACGCTATGTCGTTAAAGTTCTAACACCACGTAAGTCACATTTTTGCGTATCGTTTAAGTTAATCAGGTACACGAGACACATAACAAAATCTTGTACAATTTTTTAATTGTAAAATCTCATTATTATGGTGATCTATACATAATTCAATTAATGACATATGTGGTGTTAGAACTTCAACGACTTGTCTTCTTTTTCAAACTTTTTTTCGAGCTTTTTTTTTCAAGCTTTTCTTCTTTTTTAAGCGATTTTCAAATGTCACGCGACCGAAGTCGTGAGCAAAATTTGGTTTATATGCGAGTGGTAGAGTGCCGTTAAGCTGTCAACATACTACCTATACGAAACAAAGATTAAATGGAATCGAATGATGCCACTCTGACATAATCCAGCTTCAACTAGAGAGGGGACACTTTCAATCATAACATCGATGAAAATATATTTTTTTAAACTCTTTAATAATTAGTTTACATGTAAGCTCTCAGACATGCTTTAATTAAAGCTCGCACGGAGTGGCCGTATGTAACAGTAGTTTGTCGCCCGTTGGCGCAATTAAAAAATTAATTAAGTATGCAATGTACTTTGAAAAGCTCTAAGTAATTGTATAACTAGGGCTGTCTTATACCCCCTTATTTATACAAATATTTTAACAGTGCTTAGCTTATCGAGTTTCGTAGTCCTCTTCTGGAATATTGAAAGTTTTCAGACGACAGAAAGGGACAGGTAGCCTTGATTAGTTAAACGTTGCTTGAATATTGGTATGAATTCTTATTCATATCAATATTCAAGCAATGTGGGTTTATAGGTAGGTATATTATATGTGAGTATTATATATACCCTATTTTTTGCCGGCGGCTTTGCTTGTGTGACAACTGGCATTTTTAGAGACTCAAAGTAGTCTATGTTACTCTCCACTCCTTAAACTAAGAGCATTTCAAAAGCCAAGTCGATTGGTTATTTCGTTAAGGTGTAAAGACAACCAATTAAACAATCAATTGGTAAGCGCCTTGGTAGCTTAAGCCGGGCTGCGGGTTCGAATCCCGCCGACGGAACAAAAAGTTTTTCAATGTTCCTGGGTCTTGGATGTGTATAATATAATAAAAATCTTAAATATATGTTTAGTATAAAAGTATTAAACATATTTCCGTTGTCTGGTACCTGTAACACAAGTCCCTCGGGTACTTAGCACGAGGCTAGACTGACGTGGTATAAAGCGTCTATAGATATTTTTATTACTATTACTAATTATTACATGTAGTATTGTAGCATTCTGCATTTTTTGTTGTTGCCTTGTTTATGTTGGACTAAGTGTAGAAATCCCTTTTGTTAGCTTGTCTGAACATTATAACCTGACAAAGTTATTACTTAATAAATTATCTCGAACATGCAAATTTATGCATTCATCATATCCATATTTTTTTGTAAAACCATGGTATAGCAATAAGAATCTTTTTACGAGTATAACGACCAAAAAAATATTATTCAAACCTTATAATTTCATTAACCCAACTAATAGCGCAATGGCAACCCTGTTGCAAGTGCAGACGGCATTTAGCTAAGCTAGTGAGGAACAGAGCTCGAAATTAACATCGACAAAGAGTCGCGAGCTGTGACGTTTGACAGCACCACGGGGCTAATACTAAGAGGAGGCGTGGTAACTACATATTAACTTTTAAGTCTTTACACTCAGGTTATCATTACTTACGTCTTTCCTGACTTAAGAATCCAAAAACCAAATATATACTAATATAAAGCTGAAGAGATTGTTTGTTTAAACACGCTAATCTCAGTTCCTAAACTATTTTAAAAGTACTTGCTGAGGTCAAATTACATTAACTTTGATGAGACGTAGCCTTAAGCTACAAAAATGCAATTTAGGTAACTAAATAAAACAAATGTTAAATAACTTCCACATAATTAAGTACAAAACTTCCTGTCCTGCCCCTGCCCTGGCCAAATTCTCAAAAAAATGAAAGTTTCGTTACGTGTGCACCTGACTTTATCAGCACACTAGAATATCCCGCCAGATCATATTGATCACGTCAGTACCTATTTGAAAATCACAGTGTACACTGTACAGGACAACCTTAATTAAATACACTTTTTCATAAGCTATTTCCACTATATTCACTTTGATTTTACAAATTCATAACAAATACACGGCCGGTTTCGAAAAAGTCATCGTCAGGTGATAAATATAGTGGAAATAGTAAATGAAAAAGTGTGTTTCATTAGGGTTGAACGAGACTTTCCACCATGAACCAACGGTACAATCAATTACATACACTGTACAGTTGCTGAGGCCGGCTCATCTTAGTATTAGCTTCGTGGACAACACTACCTGACCTTAGTGTTGTAGAACTTACTTAAACTTAAATTATGCAAAATACCCATCATTTACCTATTCAACATCTTCCCATTTCAATTTTAGTTAGTAACTTGCCTGCGCCTTCGTACGCGCCAACACTTAACGGGCATACATTACTTCCTCTATTCCATCTTTTTAGAAGTAGGTTTCAAAGTTGCCTAAGTCACTCCTTTATACATCAACTGCCTGCTAAAAAATCCAATAAATCTCATTACTCTTTCGTAAATGCAACAAAAGTAACGAACGCTTCCAAAGAGTAAGTAAGATATTTAAATTCTGTTTTAGTAGCTCATGAGATTAAGCAATAGTATTAATCGATACTAAAAAATTACATTCTCAGTATCGACCGACAACGTATTTTTTTTAGTATGGCAATACTTGCAGTGTTTTTACGGGCCACTTGCGAAACTAAAATAGCCATACTAAAAACTTGACGTAGTCGTCTACTATCGATAAATATACTATCGCTCCAAACTCATATTAGAACTACTGGTTGAATACTAAGCAAGTTGAATAATATATATTTAGGTGTACAACTAGTATTATTAGTACCGACCATACTCATAATTTTATGAATATCCATTAAACTAAATCCCAGGAGCTCTACCACCATATCCAAAGTCAATTTTCACGAAAACGGAACGAATTGTATTCATTTATTAACACAAATAACATTAATTATCGACAACGCCCATCACTAGTTCCCCCCCCCCTCCCCTCTCTACCGCCGCACCCCCCGCCGTCGCCGGCGTTTAATTACACATAAAGTGCACAAGTGGCTGTTTACACGGGCACACTTATCGCGCTGTAAACTTTATTGACGCATCAACTGAGATGTCTCACTATAAACACTCGAGACCTTGAAATTAAGCGTCTCGTTGAAGACATCTGCGAAACATCAGGCCAATCAATGATTTTATTCGGTGACTTAATTTGGCACCTAATGAAAATGTGTTTTACTGTTTTTTACTATTAACATTATATTATAAGTATAGGACTTAAGCTCATAAGCTTTTTTCCATGTCATAGATGTCATAGACAAAAGTTTGTGGGTTTATGTCACCTTTCAATAACTGCATACATAGAGATTGTACTGAGCATAGTAGAAGCCTCACCATACTAAGCGGATTTAGTACGGATTGTAGTGAGTTAGCGGATGATGTTGACAATAGTTTCAGGTAAACTACTGTCACTGTCATCCGCTACCTCACTTCAAACACACTTTGATTTTTTTTAACGGGCTTTAGCCTACCACTATATATTCTCTGTCGCCAGATCGACAGCGGTCTCAAACCACGATACAAACTTTCGATATGTTGTCATTTGACCCGCACCGAAATTGATAGGAAGATAGCGGGTGACAGCGCCACGAAGTTGCAATGACTGAAAATCAAGGAACATAAACTTTGGATTCGCAAACACTTAGGCCCGTAATAATAGTCTGTGCTTAGTACTTAAGGGAGTGATCAGAAAATTTGAGATACTGTATTCATTCATAAAGAGTCCTTTATGAATGAAAACAGCATCCTTCAAATTTTGATCGTTTGCGCTGAGTATACGGGAATTATTTTCGTCACAGTTAGGTATAAATTAAGGACCTACAAATTACAAGAGATCCATAGAGAAGAACTGATGATGCACTTACTGAATTGAAATCGCGTAAAAATACGAATATTTTAGGAACATGATATCTTCTTCATACCAAAAGTATTATAATTGCCTATGTTAGTCTCTATCCTTTCAAATTATTTTATCCCAAAAATTATAGAAGCAGTAGCATCTTTAGGACAAACATAAAAATAAATAAAATAAAAAATAAAAAGTATTTATTTCAGGCATATACCCATAATGAATTTAAAAAAATGGAAAATAATAAAAAAGGCTGTAGATAATAAAAGAAGTGTTGACACTGTAAAGGGGTGTCCAGTCATAAAGGAAGGACAAACAAAGAAACACACTTTCCCGCGTACTTTTTCCATTTACGTCTTTGATTGCAAGTCAGGTTAAAGTTCTTTGTATGTCTTTGTTATCTGGCGGTCAGCGAGCAGGCATTGCGCTTTTGGGTTTTTACAATTATCATCCGGATTAAAAAAAGTACGATATCAATGAATCAGCGACCGCTACCAAAATTGGTGAGCCTAAAAACTTCTGGAGGCCTACTCCGAAACTGTTTTGAGATATAAGCGACCGACTCGGAATACCGCGTCCTACACTCTTAGGTCAGTATTCATAGGCAGTGCTTAATACTAACACCATGATCGAATTATTTTTGCCGTTTTCAATAATTAAGGTCTCTTTATTAATAGAAACAGCATCTCAATTTTTTTTATCATTGGTTATAAAAGACGTCCCAAAAATAGAAATATTAGTGAAAGAATGACGCAGATAGCTTAAATTGTTTCAAAGATATGGCAATTTAAAAATCACATAAAATAGACCTTTCTAGAACGATCCATACAAAACGATACCTAGTTATGACGTCAACTCTAGGTAGTGTGTATACACCGGGAGACTCTGTTCGATATCTATGTTAAATATTGCTTCTATGATAGTGGTTTCATAACAAAAGTAGTTGTTAATAATCTAATTTATCGAATAGTTTACAAATATTAAAAAAATGTATTACAAAAAAAATTGACTCTTCTGCCCAACTTTGAAGGTTTATTACAAAAAATATATAGAAGTTATTTTGCTGAAATTTTAGATATACTTATTATTTTACTATTGTATCTGAATTTTATTTAAAAAATTAGCAAATTTTTGACCTTGTCGACGTTCCTATTAAGCGCTGCCTGTTAATACAGACCAATGTTATACGGGAATTAACACGGGTCTTACAAACGTAAAATGACGTTGTTATGAAATCCGGCGGCAATCATTGGACGGCAGCATTCAGTGGAGTCCGAAGATTCAAATGTACCGTTTGAGAGTAGAGCTACATCGAGTAGAGGGTGGTGTGAGTCAGAACATGACTAATGAATGAGTGCAGGCCCTTGCAGATGTATAACCATTGTGTGGCCGCTATAATCACAACGAATTTCATATTAAGTCCCATTGTAAAACTCTCACGTGTTGAAATATACGAAATTCACAATTGAAATAATTTCGTTGAATCTCTTTATAAATTAACAGAATGAAAGTCAGGATAGGGTTTCCGTTGTACAATAGGGGATTTGGATCTTTTTATTGTAGCATAGCGTATTCGAAGAATTTCACATGCAGTTTATAATAGGGCATTTAAGGTAAATATTGTTTATAGGTAGAAAACCTAATGTTTTAAAGCTTTTGGCATTTTTTTCAGTAATTTAGTATGATCTCTACAAAATTACTGAAAAATATGCCAAATAATTAAAAAAATATACTGTACACAAACATCAAAATCAAGAAAACCACGAAATTAAGGAAAAAAATATTGTAATAAAATATATACTCGTATAATAAGCAACCTGACAGCATTGCCCCGTTAGACGGCAATTGCTATTTAGTAGAGATTAATTTAAATATTGATATATACTAGAAGTATCCCTGTGGTCGAAATTCGACCACAAATGAACTCATAAGTGGAAGAAGCGAATAACTAATATTTTGCAACTTTCGAGTACATAATCTAATTTTTTCCTATAAAAAATTGATAAATTTTAAAACTTAACAATTTTTTTATTTAGCTTGTCTATCTAGCTACAAACTAAAATCAGATTATTTTAATTTCGTATAATTTTTCCGATTTTAAAACGCCCATTTACGAAAAAATCCGTCAGTTTTTAAATGTTAGTTACCAACTTCTTCCACTTATGTCTTCAAATATATTTAAATCCATCTTGTAGAGGAGTAATAAATAAATGATAAAATATTATTAATTCAATCAAAGACTTTAATTTAGCATAAAAGTCTCGTTGCCAGTCCTTCCATTTTATTAATAATAAAAATCAGATTTGAACCATAGATAAATGTGTATTGGGTGTATGATTATCGTGTCATGTCAAAATATTGTACAGCAATATATAATATTAAAGCATATTTTAAAATAATATTGGTATTCCATGCTCCTTCTCCATATCAATTATAACTGGGAAAAATTTCATACTTTTATATCTACGCGTATTTCGTAAAAACTGGTACAAAGTTTTCCCTTCGCGTTTTTATATTTATTATATAGATGATGATAACATTTCTATAATTATTAAAATAATCTATGATGTAACTAACTGAGATTAAAATCAGGGTATATATTATTAAGATATAACCAAGCTACTTTCGTTCGCTTGGAGTGGAGGTTTAACCGGGATTTGCAAGGAAAACAACGACCATTTTGTTTATTTTGTGTTAAGAGTGCTGCTTTCCGTCAACAATGGGTTGATCTCAGATAATTGAAGGTAAAGGATCTGAAAGACAAAGCAGATTAAAATATACCAATATCAGCAGTTCTTAAAGTTATTCCTACTAATAGAGTTATTTTTTAACAAGTTTTTTTCGCGTTAAATTAAGACACAACATTTTTAAGACTCTTTTTATATCCCATGAAAAATGTAACTGGTCAAAATGTCCGATTTAAAAAAGCTTGCGAGTCCTTCTAAAGCTGCGCTTCTTCATTAGAAATATTATACTATGTGAGCTTTTACTGGCGGCTTTGTCTGTGTGAACCTAATTAAATTGCTGACAAAAGCATTTATTCGAACAAAATAGAATCCTAATGATTATTATCTAAGTCAGGTAAACTATTTGTATTTGAAATTTTCAAAATAATTTTTGTATTATCAGCGAGAACACAAATATTCAAACAAACTTTCATATTCACAATATTAGTGTGATACACGATCGGTGGAATTTACTAAGATTTGATACCGACCTCGTCCCAAGATTCGCCCAAAACTTTTAAGGGCCACTAGAGATATCTAACGAGTATACTATTAACTGATGAAAGTTCAACTCCGCATATGAATACGAAAACTTCCCGCCCGCCCCTACACCAGAGATGGAAAAGATAAATTGAAAAAGTATGAAGTGACAAACTGACTTTGAAATATACTTTTCTAGATTTATGATTCGTCATCATCATGTATACTAATCTATACCAATAACATAAAGCTGAAGAGTTTGTTTGCTTGTTTGAACGCACTAATCTCAGGAACTGCTGTCCAGAATTGAAAAATTGTTTTTGTGTTGGTTAGTCCATTTGCCAAGGAAGGTTATAGCTTATATAACATTACACTACGACCAATAAGAACTAAGAAGGAGTTAAAAGTTTGTATGAAACAACAAAGTTTCAGGAGGGCATAGTCACGGGCAACAGCTAGTGTGATAATATGAGCCCCAATCTAACACGTTGAAAGTTTCAAATTCATGGAATTGCTAATGAAATTAAAAGGTGTTCATTAAGGTGTGAGCAAATTATGCCGGGCCGCAGCGTGCCGAAAGATTGCGCTTTCATACAAATTGTATGGAAACGAATGCGCGTATCGCACACCTTCAACAGTGTGAATGTGAATGAATAACGATTTAATGTATGGTCCAAAATCTTTTAGTAGGTTATAGTAGGAAATTGATATTATAGAACAAAATATAATAAAACACTGTAAAACATTCAATTTAATTTTAGTCTTAACCATGTAAAATAAATTGAAAAATAAAGGAAAATTTTAGATAACAGCTAAAACACGGTCAAGTAAATTTTAGTATGAATAGTAGAAAATTCCAAAGTTTTTGGTATATCGAGTCACAAGTCATTTAAAAGTGGTCACACTGATGTACTTAACCTGTCAATGCGATGAGGCCCGACCCGTCAACAGTGTGCTATATCACATTTTGCGCTGCGCTGAGCCCCGGCACGATCCGTCTAAGTGGGCGCTTACTTTAAAACCCCGTATTAGCTGACTAAAAGTGATATCTGTCACTACCGTACGCGCCGCATTTCTTGCATAGCCTCGTACATGCATTTTATTGTGCGGCGCGTATGGTTCGGGTAAATTAATTTTATCATCATTGAATACAACGAATTCTAAAATGCGGCGCGTAAGGTGTACAGCGAAAGTTAATATAATAATTATATTACAACTTTAAGCAATATAAACTAATCTATAATAATGATATTGTAGCTTCAAGCAATACAAACTAATCTTATGACTTTTAAAGTAACCAAAGGCATGATTATATATACTAAGAAAAATGTTTTAAATTCTCGCTACTTGTTCGAAGTAAGTTCAACATTTTAAGTATAACAAGTAGTCGAGTAATTTTTAGCTGGAGAAGGCCTTTGTACACCTTAGAACCCGAATTTTTCAATACCTTAAGGTTGAATGCGGTCGCTTGGAAACGACAAGGGCTTAAGGGCCCTCAATAATTCCCGCCACTCGACTGCTTTAATTAAAACGTTCCCTTACAAACAGTTTTTAGTCTAACAATTACAAAATGAAATAATGCAAGCCATCCAGGAAATTAGCTTGCCTTAGTTTCTTTAATGATTTTATATTCATTCGTTGGTACTGTAAGCTGTAAGGAAATTCAACCTAAGTTTCTAGAATATAACTGAGCAGAGTACAATGGAATGTAGTTGGAATGGTCTCGGACTCCGTGAGGTTTGTAGCAAAGAAATTTTAGGAAGAATTTCAAGGAAATGCAGGAAAAAAGAGTGTCAAGCGTCGATGTAGTGCAGTCTTTCCCAAAGTGGGCGATAACGCCCCCTTGTGGGCGCTGCAGGTCTCAAGGGTAAGAGACCCAGAAAGAAAATGGGGGCGTTGTGTAGAGGCGGGGGGGTGATTTGTAATTTTATTTAGCTAGGAGG
>JAOTAV010000840.1:0-10233 GCA_026546445.1 Cyclargus thomasi | reverse complement strand
CTTTAGATTAATTATAACTGGCTAAGATTTAATGTACGTATTAGCAATAAGTTGTTGGTGTATCAATTTAAATAAATTAAATAAATGAATAAAAAAATTCCCAGTACGTTAATCTTTTAGGTTGTTTAAAGATCGTACAGTCGGAATCGTTCAGTTTTATTTTTAAAACTTTTTTTATGTCTTATTATTTTTAACGTCATATAAATATGTCAAACTTGAAGGCAATTGACCGACTGTCTGACATAACGATCTAACTGACTAATTTGATAATCGGGCTTAAAGTTAGATGTAATGACGTTGGCATCCGCAACAATTACAATAATGAAAAAATACAAAATCTTTACTACGAATGAAATTGCTAAAATAGTATATTAACATACCTTATACCCGCGACTTCTCTTACGTATTCACCACTTATTTAGTAGCGTATTTTCATACAAACATTAATTATCTATTTAATACCCTTGGGTATGGAATTCATCAAAGTCAGAATATTAATGAATGCTTACATTATAACATTCATAAATCACTATGTCACCGATGGCCCAACTCTTTACGCCTCATTCCATATCCCTATTCTCGTTCCTTATTCCCGTAGCCTATCCCTTCATAAAAAGCCGGCAACGCACTTGCGAGTTGTGACGCTTCTGCTGTCACCAGTGTCCATGGCCGACGGCAGTCGCTTTTCCGTCAAGTGACCCGTCTGCTTGCTCCTAATTCTCACAACAAAATCAGTCTGTCACCTTTAAATCTTAGTAATAATATTTAGATTTTGCAGGTGACTGTACGTATACTGAACTACGTCTTAGCAAACTACATTGTTCCATGAACCGTGAATTATTTACCGGTTCACTTTCATACTTTGTTTTACTTAGGAAAATGTTTGCCAGCGTACATAAATATTCCAGTATATGTATAACAGACGTATAACGTAGTTTTTCTTTATTGTCTATTACATTAGCTAGAGACGAGTGGCAATGGCTAACTAAATTTTATTCTACTTCAAGTTTTTTGAAATCTAAAAAAATATATTATATAAAACTCAATAGTGAAAAAGACTAACTGATGTTGTTACTAAATAATGGTAAATTATCGTTATCAAATAAATAAATTGCTAATAAAGAGTCACACATCTCAATTGTGATCGATTCTCCCACGGGAAGAAAATCACTCACAGAAACGCCAATCCGGCGGCATTAATCTTGTTGCAGATTCTTTTCCTCATACATTTTGTAGTGTTATTTCTTTTATCCTATAGTCTGCTTAAATTGGACGCTATATTTTTTAAACGTATGTTTGTAGATTTCTTTATTCCTTGTAACAGCTCGATTGATTTGACAGATTTAAATGTATGTGTACGACGAGTAGGTAAATTGAAAACCACACAAAAATGTTATTGCTTAACTTTCTAATCTATTAACTTGTCTCTTTTTTCATTATTAATTTTGTTCCCTATTATGTTGTCCTCAATCATTTATGTATCTATGTTCTCAAATTTTAATTAAAAATAAATAAATAGACCTTTATTTCATGAACAAGACATTAAATATAAAATAAACTTTACATCTTGTATTATGTACTAAACAAAATACACATATTCAATTTTACTTCTCTTTTCTAGTAAAAATAATAGTGTCGGATTTTAATTAAAGAAACCCGGTACAGTTCCGGTCTAGCGAGCACCGGCGTCGTTTTAATTAAATTTTCATACACATTTTATACGAGATGTTCCTTTGATTCCCGTTTTAATATCTCACAGCATCGACAGCTGATAGTTTCGTTTCATTTCGTTTATGTTACAACAGTAGCATAACAACAAAATTTATATAATGATAGTTAATTGTGTTAAAATAACAATGACGTTTGAAGTTATCATTCTTACTGTAACTGATTGTAAGTTTGAATAATATGATTGTAAGTTTTTATTATGCTACCACGTAAAAAAAACTATCGTATGGATTTTATTTCATTTTATTATATATAAATATTATTGTGGAGTCTCTCTGTTTGGTGATAAATAAAAGTAGATTCCCGATAATAAAATATATATTGCTTTTACAATTTGTTTAGTACTAAACAAGCAACACTAACGGAGATTATAATGAGACTGCTTGTCCATTTAACATATTATTGTCTTATAAACTAAATGTGCAAGGATGCACTTTTGTGTGTTCCTACATATATAATTAAAAAAATGGTTGTTTAATTAAGTATATCCAGGATCATCAACGCATTGGCATAATTATGATGATATTTTCCTAAGTAAAAAGTATGACTACGGAAAAATATAACAATTTATTTTCCCAAATAAACCCGGGTAAATGCGAGACAGACCTAGAAAGTAATTATTTAATTTTAAAACATACTTTTGTGACCAACTCATTAATCTTGATTACATCAATGCTAGTAATAAACATAATATTATGGAGCTTAGAAAAGCTATATAGAATTAGACCTTTAAGTTTTATTTATATATTTTAGTTTTCGATGGCACATCTTGGAAGTAGGATTATAGCCTGGAAGCCTACTTCAGCACTTATCAAATAATTATTAACATAAAATTATATACAAATATTTTCATGAAGTCTAACATTGTAATTATTTATGTGAAAAAATGACAATTTTTTCACTTTTCTGGTTTAAAGTGGCCTCGTACGGGTTTCTTACTGTGAGTAGTAGCGTATTTTCGACATTCAGGAAGTGTTTCTTAGTACCTTTTTTTAATACAAATATTTCCAATTCAATTTATTTGATACGGAGCCAGCAAAATCATAATAGTCATAAAATCTAGCAGCAGAATTACAAAGCCCACACTTGAGCAGTACAATCGAAGGCCTCAGCTAGTTCAAACACAGTCGAGATCTCGTCAAACAGCCCGAACTAATTAAAACGGATTACACTGAGATGTTCGAGCCGACGACCACAGTAGACGTACCAGTAGGCCGAATTAAAAGGTTTTCAAAATTTACTATTTTGACGCTACATTACAAAAATTACGATTCGGTAGTTGCTGCCTTACTTAAAACGTGCTTACAGTAGCAATGATGCCGCGTCTGTTTTTCCAAGTTGTTTTGTACTCAGTCTACTGGTCCGTTATTTCTATTGTATACGGCGTATGTCTGCGGCGAATAATTGAAATTTAATACCTTCCTTGCAGTTTCTAAAACTGCTAGGCTGCTGAATTATTTTCTTGTACGACAACCACTGCAACTGTTGCAGTAACCCAAGTACCCGGGGTACTTAGCACAGGGCCAGACTGACGTGATGTGAAAAACTTTTATTATTATCAAGTACCTAATTAATTAATTATTATAAAGTATTTTTTTCTCATCAGAATTCAATCCCGTGACTAACCAATTTATACGTCGACACTTTAACCAAGTTAAATCGGAAATCGTCAATGTCACGGCTTAGTATCTTCCATAATTAGTCAAAATATCATCACGTAATTACTCTGTCACATCAGGTAATTACTTTGCCCATTTTAATGATAGCACACGCTGTCACGTGGTACGGTTCCTGTCTCCTTATTTACACGTAAAAATAATTCCCGTTCGGAAACGCCATCCGTCTTCCTGACGGCCGGCATTTGTTACGCTTAAACCCGCCTTACACGCTCCGATGTGTCGGGTAAAGGGAGTTAAGCTATGGATAAATTCGATACAATATAATATCGTTACTGTAGTATACTTGAGTGCTGTATGACCGACACAAGTTTTAGAAATAACAAGTATAATAAAACTAACGCAAAACTAGGATCCTCTCTCTTATACTAATAATTAGTCAAAGGGGTCAAAGTTATTGCCTCAACTGTTAATTTTGTTTATTTTTAATAGAACGGAAATTTCCAGTCGCTTTTGAAAAGTTGTTGAATAGATGAATGGATAATAATTTTATACTAGGCTACAAGCTTGTTGGAAGTCTGCGATATTGTAGCAAGCTATAATATTCGTAGCAAATCTAAAATGCCGTGGGAGAACCATACTCCGGCACAAATAAGCTGCCTCGACCAGAAAATAGGCGTGAAACGGCGTTGTGGTGTGTTTCGTTTAGTGAGTGAGTTTAAAGGTGGCCCAACTTCCCTAATCGCCTATCCCTATTATATCCCTTATAAAATTATCCCATTAGGTAACCCGTCTGCTTGATTGCCCCCTAAGTATCATAAAAAAATGTTCAAAGCAAGCAGGGTCGTATTTTAAGATTTCACGCCCCGGGCTATTGTAGCTTTCTGCCCTGTCACACTAGAGCCTCGTCACTCTATGAGTGCCCTGCTGGCCACCCCTGGATCGCCCCGGGCTATAGCTCTTCTGGTCCTATTGTAAAAGCACGCCTGAAAGAACTAAAACATTTGTAGCAAAGTCACAGCAAGTCTACAATATTATTCATAGCAAGTCGTTTCGTATTCGTAGCAGGTTTACAATGCTCGTAGCTAGTTCGCGATATTTGTAGCAAGTCTACAAAGTTCGTAGCAGCCGGGATAAGATAAGCCATCGTGAAAATATTGTATACACGTTTTCTCTACTCTCGTGCTACTTTTGTCTACGAACCCTTACATAATAACACATTTTATCGAACTTAGTCAAGATTTTGATAATATGAGAAGAGTTTACGGTTTTTCCGATGCTAGTCTGCAAACAAAAATTTATCTCTCGACGTACACATATCAGGGAGCAGAGATATATGTCGAAAACGACAATTATGACTACCATCGAAAGAGAAATCTCGTTGGTGTATCTTAGCCGGGCTGGTTTACAATACTCGTAGCACGCTTACAATATTCGTAGCTAGTCTACGATATTTGAAGCAAAATAAGAAACTGTATTGTAATAAAATTTGCTGATAGAAAGATTAAATATTAAATAATAATATGTTGAAATATATCAACCTATAAATTTCTTGTGGAATCGCCAATTTTATTATATATAACGTCTATCAACCTCAATTTACATTTATCGAGAACTTTCCGTAACATGTAAATAGGCTTAAATAAAACGTACAGTCGGCAAAAAAATGCGGGTTTCATCGTATGATCCCTTGACGTGTTCTATCAAAATAATCACGCCATTCATAACACTCACGTGAATTACACATATTTTTTAAATTTTTACAAATAATAAGCCTGCTAAAAAGAATGGAGATTGTTTTTTTTCTATTTACTAAAATAATACGATCTTTATTGAAAAATTATGGAGTGAAATCGATTTTTTGATACGATGAAAATAACAAAGTTATGAGCCTTTGAAGTAGTTAGTGTTATGACGTCATAATCCATGCAATGCATACGAAGTTCATAGAAAATTTCGTTTTGGGAGAAAAAGATGAAAGAGAGAAGAAAACTTTAATCGCTAGTAGGTTACTCATTTTTTAACCAAAATCTGAATTTCTTTCGTCATTCTGTATGTTAATATAAGCTTTTACCCGCGACTTCGCCTGCGTGGAATCATAATACTTACTTCTAAATGTGTAAAATTAAAAAGGCTTTATGAACTTACCAGAATGGAGATATTACAGATGGTGTCTAGGATAGCTGAAAACAAAAAAAAATTACGATATAGTTACACATTCGAGTTATAATTGTCTTAACGTTTAGCTACAAAATGAATCAGTCCACTTGAAATAGAAATCAGTGGTACAAAACTTAGCGATATTAATTTACCTATATCAATTAATCTGTTCATTCATAATATAATAATAACTCCCACACCAGTTTCGGTGACGGTGGCCGGTTTCATTAAAACCAGGCCTGAGAAATTTTATAGTGCCCAAGAACGTTCGCAGTACACAGGAGAACTCTTTTCCTTTACTCCCATAACCCAGTGGGACGGGTGTCCGACACGACCGGCGAGAAATAAACCGCAGGACCGACTTTTTACATGACCATCCGACGCATGGATCATCTTACTTCTCAGACAATCAGGTGGTCAGCCTGCATTGGTACTAACCAAACTTGGAAATAACATGTTTCCAACGCGGGAATCGAAACCATGGCCTCCGGGTGAAGAGCCGAGCTGTGCACCACTAGACCACGGAGGCGTATGTTCATATCGTAATATTATGTAAAAGTATCAGCATATGAACTTTTTGAGAAATTGTATTTTTAGCGTTATATCTATATTTTGAGAGAATTTTAAGCACCCTGAAGAAGTACGTAGTTATTATTATAAATCCAAAAACACAGACTAAAGAGGGAAAAGGGAATGGGAACAGGGATAGGGCGATTACGAAAGTTGGGCCACCGTTAAACTCACTCACTGAACGAAACACAGCATAACGCTGTTTCACGCCTGTTTTCTTCTCGAGCCGACCCATTCGTGCCGAAGTATGGCTCTCCCACGGCATCATAGGTTTGCTACGAATATTATAGCTTGCTACAATATCGCATACTTCCAACAAGCTTGTAGCCTAGTATAAAATTATTGTCCATTCATCCATCCATTTAACAGCTTCTATTAATCAATAATATAACATCACTTTATTATAACAAAACAGACTGAGTAATCTACTAAAATAAACGCAAGGAACCCTTTCAAATTATTTCTAAGGCACCTCTTAAGGTAGGGGTTTGATAAATCCCTGTCGTAAATAACGGATCGCCAAGGGAAATAGGACCTTATGTCTGAGCGGTAGAGGCCATCAGACCCAGCCATTTCTCAACATAAAACACCACTTTTATGTGTGCCTGGTGTATATTTACATTGTACTGTATACAAGATACTGTAATATTTTTATCGTGAGCTATTTCACATGCACGGTTGCTATACGGTTGCCGGGCCGAGTAGTGACGTATGAGTGACTATGAGAGCTTTCACATGGCACGGTGACTATCTATACTAATATTATAAACTACTCACAAAACTTGTATATAACCATACATTTTCCCAGGATTAAAAGTATCCTATGTGTTGCCTAGACTTAATAGCTATTAAATAAAAAAAGATTTGTACGAATCCGTCCAGTAGTTCCGGAGATTAGCGCGTACAAACAGACAATATTTTTTCTGTTTATTAATTCTATTACTATTCCTTAGCTCCCCAACGTTGATTAGTTTGTAAAAATACTTTACATTAAGTATAGACACGCCAATTTTATTATATATGTATATATAGATGCAAAAGTGGGTCTGTATATATTTCTGTATATACGGGACGGACCCACTTTTCAAGCCCAAACCACCGAACCGATTTTGCTGAAGTTAGGTATGGATATACTTGGAGTCCAGGAGAAGGACATAGGATACTTTTTATCCCGAAAAAATGTACAGTTCCTGAAAATATTTGGCACAACGGAGTTGCGAACATCACCAAATATTTATATAAGTCAAAGATTTTTAAAATTTAAGTTACAATTTTAAATAAATTACATTTTATACTCAACTTGAGTGATGTATCCCACGGGAGCGTCAAAGCATTGAGAATTGCTAGTTAAATATTACATTTCCGCTGTCTGGGGTTCGAACACAAGTCCTAAATATTTACCAGTTGCCACACCACAAATATTTTTATTATAACAATGCTTCCATCTATACTCATCTATACTCATATTAGTTAATATAATCCGGCGTTACTTTGCGGAAATCCATAGCTTTAGTTTAGTAAATTAAGATTTTTAGCAATATTCCGCGAAATTAACCTCAACTTGCAAGTAAAAATGCGGGTGGAGAATCTCGACGCACGTTTCGCCCCAACACCGGGGCATCCTCAGGATGTGGACTCTACGAACAACGTCCGTATATTTTTACTTACAGGTTGAGGTGCACTTCGCGGAATATTGTAAAAATCTTAATTTACTAAACTTATACTCATATTGTAAATGCGAAATTGTGTCTGTCTGTCTGTTGCTTCTTCACGCTCCAATCAACGAACCAATTACGCTGAAATTCGGTATGGAGATGCTTTCAGTTCCGGGAAGGACATAGGATACTTTTAATTGCGGGAAAATGTAAGGCTCCCGCGCTATAAACAAATTTTGCCGCAATGGAGTTATCGGCTTCATCTGATCACTAACATTATTAACTACACTGTAAATGCGAAAGTGTGTCTGTCTGTCCGTCTGTTGCCTCTTCACGCCCAAAGCACTAAAACTATTTTGCTGAAATTAGAAAAAACCTTTTTTGGTAAAATGTACGATTCCCACGCGATGAACGACATTTGGCGCCACGGGCATCATTTTATACCTTATAATAACAACTTTTTTTTATTCGATCCCGTATAGGATAAAGCGAAAAGTCCCCAATAAGCGATTACCAGACAATGGGATGTGACGTCACGAGGTCTCTACTGAACCCGAGGCCTAATGTAACGTACCTTTATTTAATAAAGCCGTAATAAAGTCGGCCATGTGTGTAATACAATACGCGACGGCGCGAAAATGTTTATTCACATACAAAAGTAAGTGGTATAATACTTAAGCTGTACATTTTTGCCGAGATCCACCGAGAGTTCTCGTGCGAAAGTCTCGTGGCGAGACTTTCTCAAGCAGCTGATAGGCGAGACAAGGCGAGTGCAACCTATGGCTATGCACTCTCGCCAAGAGGTCTCGGGCGACAGTCTTGTGGCGAGACTTTCTCAAGCGGCTGACAAGTGAAACAAGGCGAGTCCAACCATTTATGGAGGCTGTACATTCTTCGACAGCTCTAGGGCGAGAGTCTCGTAGAGAGACTTTCTCAAGCGGCCGACAGGCGAGACAAGGCGAGTGCAACCATTTATGGAGGCTGTACACTCTCGCCGAGAGCTCTCGGGCAACAGTCTCGTGACGAGACTTTCTCAAGCGGCTGACAGGTAAAACGAGGCGAGTGCAACCATTTATGGATGCTGTTCATTCGCCGAGAGCTCTAGGGTCTCAAGGCGAGACACTCGCAAGCAGCTGACAGGCGAGACAAGGCGTGTGCAACCATTTATGGAGGCTGTACACTCTCGCCGAGAGCTCTCGGGCGAGAGCCTCGTGGCGAGACTTTCGCAAGCGGTTGGCAGGCGAGACGAGGGGACCATTTACACTGTCGCACTTGGGCGGTCTCGGTGTATCTCGGCGAGAGTGTACGGCCTCCATAATACTTTGACTGTGCATTAGAGTGTCCCGTTCATGTATGGATTTTTTTTTTCAGCTACAGTCACGCAAGACGTAACAAATTCTGCGTCCCGACACATAGATAAGGCTTGGCAAAAAAATATATAATATGCTTTATCTTGAGATCTCTACGAAAATATGAGTTGTTGACATAAGTGTAACACGTAAAATAATATGAATGTACTTAATTTTATGAAATTATATTTAATTTGTAACTAGCTTTCATTCAAACTGTCATCGTCTATAGTGAATTCTCTTGGAGGTTCCTACGTAGGCAGAAGTTTGGCATCTACCTACATGCCGAATTTCGGCTCGATCCGTTCAGTGGTTTCAACTGTGCGTTAATAGGTCACTATGTCAGTTTCGCCTAAGGATTTCATATACATATTTAAAAACCTCCTTCGTTGCTTTGTTAAAATGAAAACAGATATCTCTTTTTAAATTCGAAATTTATTGAATCTAAAGAGTGATAGAGGTACAATTATATATAGAGATAAAATTTTCAATTTCAATTTCTTTTTCATGCCAGTTATAATAAAATAATCATTCTAATGCTTCAATTCAATAAAACAGGCTTTTAACGTAATTAAACATTCGCTTGAAAGATGATGATATAAAAGAGTCTAAGTTTAAATTAATTCTAGGGATCACATTAATGCACTAGCTGAAAAGTTAGAAGTATGTTTTTTTTAATTTAAGCTAAATGTCCAAAAAACAGGAAATCCGACTGCAGGAAACATTGCAATTTAAACATTTAGCTATATATATTTCTAGAATAGCTATATAAGTCCCTTCATTTTAATACCCGACTCGAACTGAATGGCAGGAAAAAAAATTTTAGAACTTTGTTTTGGACGTAAAGAGGTCACAGACAGACAGAGACACTTTCACGTTTATAATATCAGTACGGACGTGCTTACGCCATTCCAGCGTCGCGTAAGGGAAAGTCGGAGTAAAAGTTAGTCCTGAAATAAATAAAGTCCAGAAACGTTTTCATTTATTTTGTATTTGTCATAAACGTCGGTGGAGCGACTTTGATGGATGGTCGACGTTAATGGTATCTACGAAATGGTTAACTATAAATCTTCTATTATATACATATAAAAGAAAGTCGTGTTAGTTACACCACTTATAACTCAAGAACGGCAGAACAGATTTGGCTGAAAATTG
>JAOTAV010000838.1:0-10234 GCA_026546445.1 Cyclargus thomasi | reverse complement strand
AGTCCTGTAACACGCTTGGAATATTAACAGCCAGGTTATTATGGCTCTAACGGTATTTATATTGAAACTTTAAAGTATTAAACATAGTTATCAGATAATATATGCAGGATAAGATATAAACATACAGTAATATATTTTTTTATTGCCATAAGTTGAACTCTCCGGTGGGTTTAAGACATATGATTTTGTTATAGTTAAGCTTTGTTTGTTCTTTTATGCTTGAGTTTTAGGTTTAAACTGCCGTCCTCAAGCTTAAAAGCCGTTAACCAACATCTGGTCAATTTTGATATTTTGATGCCATCTTGATCAGAAGAAAAAACTCTATCGACGTGTATTACCAACATTTTTCTAGCTTTTATAGTCATCGAATTATCAAAATTAATATTGTCGTTATATACATACAATCCCTTACATTTTGCTCATATCTCAAAAAGTATATTTTGTACAAAGCGGCATTTTAGCTCGAGGACGCCAGTACAGTGCTCCGTTCTATGGCTCTTTGCGTTGTTTGTATCTTGTCTCTAGTTTTATTAAATATACATGTTTGTGATGTATATGATAGAGTTGGTAGTACACAAGAGTCAAGGACTTTTGTCTTTTGCCTCATAGGTAGGTATGATTTAAAATCTCATTTCAGGCTCCAATATTTGTTCCAGGCCATATTTATTCTTCGGGTGTCTAGTTCGTCGCGGTGTCTAGATTTTTTTCAATTGACATCTGTTCCCCGAGGTAAACATTCATCTAGGTATTGAATTGGAACATTTTCTACAAAATGTAGGCCGATTTCACAGCTCACATTGTGTATTTCTCTTATCATTAATTCTAGCTGTGGTGTGGTTTCTGCTAAGAGAATGATGTCGTCAGCGAATCTGAGTTCGTTCAGATATTTTCCATTCATAAATACACCTTTATTATTCCACTTAAGATTTTTCATTATGTTTTGTGTGACGGTTATAAAAATTCTAGGGGACAGGGGGTCGCCTTGTGGAGCGCCTCTACTAATAGTTGTCACAGGACCTGGATTTTCTAGTACTATTTTACTTTTGCTTTTCTTATATACGTATGTCTTGGATTAGTTTGATGGTTTCTGACGGTACTTCACTGTCTCTTAAAGCTCTCCATATTCTATTGTGAGAGATGGAATCGAAAGCTTTGGCTTAGTCAATAAACGGTAAAGTGGGTAATTCATTTCTTCATACTTCTTTATTACCAGATCAAGAGTGTGTATGTGGTATATGGTTAAGAAATTTCTCTACGATTATTAATAAATTAAATAAAAATAATAATTATATATATTTATGATTATTTATATCTTGTTGAGGCTGACCAGCGTGACGCTCTAGTCAGTAACTTACAGGAGACAAAACACAGGGCTCTGTGGCAGAAGCCAGAAGCTCATTCCGAAGACCAAGAAGTACTTAGGGTCGCTGACCTAGAGGAGTGAGTTAAAAGTTCTTGTTTTTTTTTCAAGAAATTAGGGGACATGTGAGCAGACGACTAAAGTGATGGTAAGCATGCCGTCGCCCATGGACGCTCGTAACATCAGAAGAGTAGCAAGTGCATTGCCGGCTTTTTCGTGAAGAAATAAGCTAAGTAGGGCTCATGGCAATCTTAAAATATATTTAAGCTTTTGAAATAACGGTGAAATAATTTTCTAAATAGGTACGCCAGCTTCCAAGGTTATTTACCACAAATATACGAACGCTTCTCTGCTCTCCTCTTCATAATATTCGTATAGGCTAGCGGACCAGACAGACGTTATCCTGGTCTCGGTATGTGAATTCATTCTCGAATTCCCTAAAACATTCACAAAAAATTTAATCAAAATCGGTCCAGTCGTTTTGGAGGAATTCAGATTTCAATGCCAAACACACACACACAAAAAAATTATCTTATCTTAGTCAAGATTCTTACTAAATCTATTAAAGTATATATAGTAAAGGTTTGTGAGTGTGTACTCGTATTTTGGTTACTTCTTCACGCTTAAACGGCTGGAGCGATTATGATAAAATATGACATGGGGGTAGCTGGTATTCTAGATTAACGCATAAGCTACTTTTTCCGCTGGTAGCACCGCGGGGCACAGCTAGTATTATATTCTCTCGGGCCTGAAGCATTTTTTTTGTTACAAGTTATACAATCAGAGAAGTTGAAACAGATACAGATCGGGGATCTGAGTAGTTTGGTCGCGTTATGTCAAACGCAAACGCCGAAAGAACACTTTTTGTCTATAAGTAGCAATACCCTATCATAATCTTAACAGTTACACTGTAAAAAATTACCACAGTAAATTTACTAAATTTGTGTACGAAGTTTTTACGCACCACATTTTTAGAAATGTGAAACTCAGTCATGCAATTTTACTACACAATTTATTACAGAATATTTGTAAAAATGCTACCTACTTCGTATTAGAGCTATTACAAAATGTAATATTACAACAAATGCGTGTTTAAATTCCAATACAATACAAGATTTTGTAATTTTAAGATGCGTTTGCATAGTAAAATTGTAGTAAATTTACAAAAATTTTTAACAGTGTATGCTAATCAATATCATGGTTCCAGCTTCCATGTACGTTATATTTATTAGATTAAGCTATATATTATTATTTATATTATTATTAAAGTGTATGTATGTATTTGTGTATGTATTATTAAATAATAATTTATCTAGGCTATATTGCAGATTCATAATATAATGTATATATTTTTTTAATGTTATTTCCTTAACCACTGGGGTTGTCTGAAAGAAATTACTTATTTAGTAACAAGGCCGTCATTGTATTACACACGTACCGTTTAAGTTATTAATTGTTTGTAATTTTATTTCTCAGCGTGTGCACAATAACGAATATTTCTTATTATTATTATTATTATTATTACTTACATTGACATTGACATATACCGACCAAATTAATGAGGTCCGTCAACTGGCTCGATATCTCTTTCAATTTCCCCCATTATATATGTCATTAAAGTTATCCATGCCACTAATATGTATACCGTGCCCATGTCAAATTATGTGACACACTCGAATGCCTAATTGGGCGTCCTATATGTCTAAACCTAGGCATTACATTGTGTGGTCTAAACCCTAAACATTATTGACACTAAGTACTCGGTACTCCGCAAATAATAATTTTCAAGATACACGTCAAGTATGCCTTCGCTAACCGAAGACGTCCTTGCTTCCTTGGACGTGTACGAATATTTCAATATTAAAATTAACCAGATAAGCCGTCTACGAGTTTTAGTTAGACTAAATAAGTTTGAAAAACGAAGTACGTCCTTTTAAATATAGAATATGCACAAATTCTATCAATAATTTTGGACAGTTTTTACTTTTTATACCGGAAAATGCATGATTAATTTATATCACAAAATTTGAGTGCAATTAAAAAAACGCTTGAATAAGTAGCTTGGTTCGGATTTTGGTGTATTTGGAATACCAAACTTTATTTTCATGAAAAGAATTCTCTTCTTTTCTTACTTACCAAGTACTAGCTTTTGTCAGCGGAATACGAAAGTTAGTGCAAATACTTTTTTTTTTTTAAAACATGATATATTTACGACCAGAATGGTCTATGTTTCTCACCATCCTTTCAAGTAAGTCTATGCCAAAAATCAAGTCGATTAGTTGCTTCGTTAGAGCGTCAAGGAAGGAAAATCGAACAAAGAAATAAACATACACACTTTCCCATTTATAATATTACTAAGGATAGCCAGGATAGAAACCTTATTTTCATGAATCGAATTCCTGTTTCTTACTTTTAAAAGTATTAATTTAATAATAGGGAAGTTGTATGTTTTTTAATTATTTGCTTAAATAATCTATCTTTATTAAAAAGACTGAAGTCAAATTATTTTTTTAATAAAATTGAAAATAACAATGTTACAAGCCAAGTAGTCAGTTAGAAAGAGATCCAATATTAATTGTGGCGTCAAAGTCTGCATACAAAGTTCGTACTAAATTGTGTTTTGAGAGAAAGAGATGGGTAGACAACAAAAATATATACAGTTACTCATTTCTTAACAGAGATCTGAGATTTTTTGTCACTCCGTTTATCTTTTAGGCTACTATCATAATAATTTGCATTCGATACATTTAGTTCTATACGCATATTCCCTATTGACCGGCCATCTCCACTTTCACTTGGACTGTCTTGGCGATCCTTTTGGTCCTATTTCGATGCCAGGTATTTCGCTTGCTCACCTTGAGCTTGGCTTGCGTGCCTAGGTTATATACCTGCACCTAACTACCTAGATTATACCATACGAACTTTACCGGTTCCTTATCAGACACCGGGTTAAGTAAATTACTTTATTTATAGTGCTTACTTATTATTTGCATTCCAGATTCTAGGTAATGCAGCCGAGCATTTTATTAGAAGCTTAATGTAGTTTACAAAGTTCTCATTAAAAAAAAATATTGCGCCATTTCAAAGACGTATCATGAATTAAAATTGCCTTAATTACATTTTAATCTTTATTTTATTTCAAAAGGTTAGAAGATAAATTATTTTAAAATTAATTCAACGTCCCAGTAATATTATTAATTTATTTAAATCTGCTTTATTCTAGGAGTGACAGTGATTTTAAATCAATTAAAATAAATATGTCAATAATAAAAGTGTCATCTAGCGAGTGTTGTGTGAATTAAACGAAAGTATGTACCGGCAACAAGATGGCGCTGCCTTCTCCGCTGCATCAGAGGAAAATAACATGGATTGTGGAGCTTGGAGAGGTCCCGGCTTACAAAACGGAACCCTACGAATTTCATCTGAATAATAGTAAATGTAAGTATTCTAATGTTTAGTAAATTTTAGCTCTGTAGATAAGAGTCGACAGTCGAATATTTGAGTCAAAAATCCTGCAGTGCCGAAGTGAACAACTGAACTCTGCAGGGCTGTTAGGTCTCTATAATAAATGTTTGTAGTATCTATGATGTCAGGTGCCCACTCCAGTTATATTTTAGATTCCATAACCCGATACACTGAGGATTAAAACCCTGGCCGTAATTAGTAGGCCGAGCTGAAGGCTCCACTACTCGATCATCTATTCAAATTTCAATATATTTTTTTATGTTTTTTTGAGGGGCAAGTAAGCAGACTGGTTAGCAGATGGAAAGCAACTACCGTCGCTACTACTACTACTCGTGACATACGAAAAGACGCAAGTATGTTGCCGGCATGAGGGAATAGGTATAGGGGATTAAGGAAGTCGGGCCATCGGTAAGCTCACTCACTGAACGAAACAGAGTACAACGCCGTTTCACGCCAGTTTTCTGTGAGGCCATCATCAATCCGGTCGAGCCGGCCCATTTGTGCCGAAACATGGCCCTCCCACGGCAATGGGCCTCCGTATTATGTACTTGAGATCGGAAAATGTCTTATTAGTACACGCCTCCACCGGGGTTTGAACCTGCAAACCCTCACGAGTGCGAACCAAAGGTCTTACCCACTAGGCCACGGACGCTCTAAATTCGCCTACTTTGCTATAATTTGCTTTAATTTGGTATAACTGGCACCTGGCGATATAACATTTCTTCTCAATTAAAAAATTAATTTAATATTTACGAATTACAATCATAATATTATGCATATTGACTTGTAGAAACTATTTTAATCAATTAAGTGTGTTTTTAAAAACATACGGCCCATATTGCAAGTTGGCTATCTAAAATATATCCTAGTTAATCCAGGGTATCAATTAAGTACATATGAAATTTTATTAAAATTGCTCCAGCTATTTAGAATTAACTGATATTAAAACTCCAAAAAAAATTCGCCTCGAATTTTTTATGCTATCGCTACTCGACGCGCCGTGCGAGAGTCGGGCTCTCGGGAGTCGGGGCCCCAGAACGAGAGCCCCAGCACCCCTGCTGAGCGGGGATGCAGGATGACGTTGACGTTGTATGAGCAAGATTTATACACAGTTATACACGCAATTGTGTTATTTATTTATTATTAACTTAGATTTGAAGATTAAATATCTGCAAATGTAACTTTATTTAAATATTAAACTCAGTTTTTATTATTACTACCCTATTATATTTAGTATTTATTCTACTTGAATTCAAAAATATGAAGCTATGCAAAAACAACAATATCCAAAAATTATTATTGAAATTAATAGATATATATTCAACAATTTCTTGGGGTTTAATTTATAATTTATTTTATCTATGGCCGATCGGAACGCTTCACTGCATCGCTCGCCTTGTCGTCCACTTTTTGACAACTTGCATAAGTGTTGCCATACACGAACTATTTCGCCTTAGCTGTGGTAATTAATTTAAAATAACGCGTACTTGGCAAACCTTATTGTTTATTTATTTTTAGAGTTATTTTACGAAGTCTGTTAGTTTTAGTACAAAATTTCGATTTTTTGATTCCTTCAACATGTAATATTTTTTTTAAATTAAGTAAAATAAGAAGGGTCCAAAAGCAAAATTAGGAAGGGTACAAAGTGTAGAATTTAAATCTTTTTCTGTCATGTGATGTTTTCAAAATGCCAGAAAAGGATAGCGAATGCTGAATAGTTATACACCGAATGAATATTTTTATCTATATGGGGGGATAATCTGTATGATTTCAATGGATGCTTCGAAGGCCAACTAATGAATCATAATATATTATGGTAGGAATTTAGGAAACTAGAGCTATGCATTATATTGGAATTTTAGAATGAATTTAGTGACAATTGTATCTCTATACTATGATCATAAACAGGATGGTGTTGTGAAATTCAATGTATTCCATATAATAAAAACAATATCCAAGGCCATTATAATACTGTTAGAGCTCAGGTTTTTCCTTTTTTGGCAGCCAGAGGAGTTTTAAACAATCCCGACACTGTGTTTTGCATATTTCATTATGTTGTAGTTCAAAGTTATTTACGCCCGTTAGAAGACAATCCCATTATTTTTTAGCAGCATTTTAATTTTTTTCGTTAAAATACTATTTTCATCTAGTTGTCTGGCAGAAACACCTCTTAGCTGTAAGACCGCCAATTTGTAGTTCCTATATTATCTTTAAGTTTAGTTGTTAAATTTTGTATAAATAAAGGATTCTATTATATTCTATATCTATGTAAAGGTCTGGGTAAAAAAAACACTTCAATTCTGCGTTTTCTAATGCGGTTTTATTGTGAAAAAATTAAGTAGCCCTCGGTTTAGTAATTTTCGTTTAGAACGTCAGCATAAAGAATCTACTCTCTGTGTTTAAGATATGAGGGGGGTCCATCAAATAAATAGGGGGTTGAACCTTTTCCTTATAATAAAACATTTTTATTTACAGCTATAATTCATATACCCATTTCAATTAAGTACCTACTAACTTCCTCTTAATTAATCTTAATTATCGTAATTAATCAGTAGAAGTGGGGAAATTTGAGTCATCGCGCTGTCGCACTATCTCGTATGAACTTTTGATGTTGTTGTAACTCGTTCTCCGTATCGCTGGTGTTCGTAATAATGGTGGCGGTGTTTTTATACGACTTTCTGGTGTTTCTAATGTGAAAAAGTGCGTAAAAGTTTGCAAACTTTCTGCCCATCGTGTGTCCTATCCCGCGGGATACTCGGAAAAAGTTTTGCGTGCGCGTAAAAAGTTTGCGACGAGTTTTACTGCGGCGCGGTGATGTTCAATAAAGTGGATAATATCACTGAAAAAGTTTGAGAAAGTTTGTTTGGTGTGTCGAAGACGCCGGAAAATGGAGCCCAGTAGTCCTGGTACTATTGGTGAGTATTTTTTTAAGTGGAAAACGTAGGCGGCGCCCGTATTACTGCATCTCGCATATTTAAGAAGGCCTTGACTTGAGAACATAAGCTATGATGCAATTAGTGAGGCTAAAGAACGTGTATTCGACGTTTTTGGTTACTTTTAAGGAGTTGTTATCTTATCAGTTGATGTTTTGATAAGTATGGCTCCAACTTTCCTCTAGCCGTGGATAACTTTCTTACTGAGATATTGTTTGACCTAATTCTAATGTTGAACAATCCAGACTAACATATTCAATAGCTTATGTATAACATTGCTTTTCCGTATACCTAAACTAGTAAACAGATTTTGATAAAACTTGGTTTTGAAGTGTCATTGGTACCGAGAAAAGCATTTAAAAAGTACTCTTTGTATGCTTCACTTTGGCACCAATGCTCTGGATGATAGAGTCTGCCTAAAAAAGAAGGGCAATAAACTCTGTCAGTAAATGAATTCTATATATTGCTTTAATTTTTAAACTCGCTTACAGAAACATGTATTGATGATTAAACTTCAATTTAATAAAGACCCTGGCATTTAAGGCCTTTGTCAAAGTTTATTTTATAGTGTAAAATTAAAATATTTATTTTACTCAAACATATTTTTATTAATTTATGAATATAGGTATATTTACTATCTATAGTAGTTAAAGTAACTATTAATATTCCAATAATTTCAAAATCTTATAAGATTTCCATATGCAGGCATTCAAGAATCATGCATTATATGCTAGAATCACCCGGAGCAAAACTTAATATTATGAATTGAGTTTTGCCCTGGGTGATTTTTAGGAATTTACCTGCAGCTGCATTTGCATAATAATGTTTTATCCCAGTGAGAATTTCATTTAAAGAAATATTTTTCAAGTCAGCTAACACCCTATCTGCTAACCAAATTTTGACAAAATCTGTTAAGTTAATAGTGTTGGCATGATTAAAGCACAATAAGCATTGTTTTAGGTTTAAAAATATAGTTAGAAACACTTCATAATTTGCATTCATAATATAACAAACTTACAATATGAAGTAAAGAACATGATCTGTAGAAACTTGTCTCTGATTTCAAAACTTTCTTTATTCAGTAAGTTGTCGTTCACAGTAAACACAATATGAATCTATAAAGATGTTTATGATACTAGCATTTACCTACAGATTTTCCATGTGGAAATAATTTATCCGATGGGAACATTTAAATAGGGAACATTTAAATCTATTATCTATAAGCGGGCTTCTATCCTATCTGTATTCCATTTCATCAAAATTTGTTTATTAGTTTTGGAATGATTGGTGGATAAAAATCCAGATAATTTCCGTGGGAGAGCCATGCTTAGGCACGAATGGGCCGGCCTGACTGGAGTGATACCACGCTGCAGTGCTGTGTTTCGTTCAATGAGTGAGGAGTTTCCCGTCTGCTTGCTTGCCCCCTAAATATCAATAAAAAAAGATAAACAAATATTTATAAAATTTCTATGTTGTATTACGTTTTATGATCAAAATGATACAATGACATTCAGACTAATTTTCAAAGAATCAAGTTAAGGGAGATTCTACAAAAATCTTGATGGGTTATTCTGAAAATCTTTGTCTCGAAATATTAATTACTAGCATTATTAAGTATTACTGATGACAAAAAATCATGGTGCAACAAACATATTTTGTGAAGTTTGGTGGTCATTGTAAAAGTGACAGCTAAAATTAGCCTTGTCTGTAGCAATAACTACGATGGAGGTGCAACTTGTTGTGAGTGGTCTTAGTTCCTTATATCTTATGTTGTAGGTTGAAAACGACACAAAATTATTGTGACACTTTTCGTAGAACATGTTGCTTGTTATAAGGATTTGGCGGATAGCATTAAAAATATAAGAACATAAATAATAATAAAATGTAAGAGCCTATTAAAGTTTAAGATAACAAAATGTATTGAAGACAAGATAGGTATAGAATTTTTTTGTGAACATCAATTAGTTTACTAATATGAAACTCTAATTATGAACATGATGTCATTACGTACATGTTGAAGGAATCTTGCTATTTAGTATGATTGTTACGGGTTCCATCTTAGATGACCTCAACACCACTATGTTGGTTGTTTGACCAATGGATATATATTTGATAATATGTACTTTGATGTATAGGTAATATGAATTATGATGTTCAAAGTGGTCTTATAGTTTCGGAAAAAGTCTGTGGGATACGAACGGACAGACAGACATGATATACATAAATAAAATTTTTGAACTCTAAATATACTTAAGTGCGTATAAGTCCCCTGTACAGTTTCAGCGTTGCTACTTTCACCGTAAACTCTGCATCCTCACAAACAAGGTAATACTTTAGGGTGTGTATTTCCCTTGAACATATCTATAGTCCCTTAAACACAGTGTAAGTTACACTGCTACTTGAATAAGAAGTTTGGATGAGATCCTAGGTACAAAAAACCTAACATAAAGATTACAAACAAAGGATATGGGCGAAA
>JAOTAV010000837.1:0-10235 GCA_026546445.1 Cyclargus thomasi | reverse complement strand
CCCCCTCCCCCACTCCTCCCCCTCAAACTTTCCCGGGAGCCATGACACTAATTACGCAGCCCTGAAGACGGTAGTTTTCCTTCAATTGATAAGTTTGGATTAGTAGGGTTGGCAGATGTGAAATCCATCCTTAATACATATT
Organism: Cyclargus thomasi; assembly: GCA_026546445.1. NCBI lineage: Eukaryota > Metazoa > Arthropoda > Insecta > Lepidoptera > Lycaenidae > Cyclargus > Cyclargus thomasi. The sequence continues at coordinate 10,093 of JAOTAV010000837.1, read as the reverse complement.
ATAAATGCGAATATGTGTCTTTCTGTCTGTCAATCTGTTATCGATTCTTGCTGAAAGTACGGAAAGTACGTATAAACGAATTTTGGCGCAACGGAGTTGCGGGCATTATCTTGTACTTCATACTTTCGAAAATATGAGTTTGGCGGTATGGTCCATTAAGCCTCCGTCAAACTATACAAACCGTAATTATCAACATCAAAGTGACATCACAACCCTTTTTTTAAAATCGCAATTTGTATGGAAATGGCAAAATTTTTTTTAGAAGGTGAATAAACCAAACCGACAATCTTGAGCGAATGCTTGATAATTATTTATATCTGGTTTTGCACTTTTTGCAATATTTTTTCATCGTTGACAGCCCTAATCCCGTGGGGTATAAGGACTGGCGAGTGGAAACTTTTGGTGCGGCCAGCATATTTCACTTTTCTATAACGATAGCCTCGTTTACACCGTTATGTAACGCTAGTCAAAAACGCAGTGTAAACGTTCAAAAAAAAGTTAAGCTCGTCAGCCCATGGAATTAGGAGGGAAACGAGCAGAAGAGTCACCTGAATGAAAGCAACCGCCACCGCCTCTGGAAACTTGTTCAGATAAGATGCAAGTGAGTGTCAGGCATTGTGCTTTTATGAAGGAATACGGGAAGAGAATACCTACAGAAATTAGAAAATAGAGGGTACGACATACTCGATGGAAAACAACACAAGCTCTGTTTCAAGCCGGTTTTCTGACATATTGCATGCAAGACTTGTGTATTTCTGGCACAGTCCACAGCTGCCTTGCAGCCATGTTTTCTTCAGTGTCGTGAAAAAATCCTAATTCATCAAATCATTGGAAATGAGCTATATGTGACTGAAACCTACTTTGTCCATTAGTTTTCTGTAGTGACACTGTTTACAATTATTATGTTGCCCTCGTTTTCATTTAGCTGATTTTCTGAGTACTCTTAATTTTTTCTAATTTCTTTAATCTTTCTTGGGGCTAAAAGTATCACCGTACCAGTGTTATATCTAAATGATTTCGCATTTATAATGAAAATAATAACATTACCGCCAGTTTAAAATGTTCGTTTCGGTGCAAATATTCGTCCTCGAGTGTCAGTGCATTGTTGACTCGGCCTCGCTTCGACGGTCCAAGGCTCGGCCGATAAAGTGATTTCCGTTTTAATTGTTCTTCTGCCGACTTATGCTAGCCTGGTACTTTCTCATGGTCAGCAGAGCTTTCTCTCTTGTTTGTGCTAAAGTTTCATTGATCTGATAAGCGCAGACTAAGGTCATCCATCCGCAGTACCCGAGCATTTAGGCACCCAATTTTATAACTTTTAAAACTCTAAATTACACTAATACAAAATTAAAAAAGTAATACGAAAGAAAGTTCTGAATACAAAGTAGTAATGAAAGTTCGGAAAAACCGTTCGTCAATAGCCTAGCGCCGAAATGATAGCTTTTCAAAATGAAATGTAGTTTTTAAAGAGCAGGTATCACAGTATTAGCTGAATTATCAAATATGACTACTTTTCATTCCGATTTATAATAACTTTTAAATGTGGAAACTTCAGGCTGGTAAAGCTGCAAGTTTTTAAACTAACAATTTGTCGAAAAGCACTAAGTTAATCACTCGGGCTATACAATTTGAACCAAAGCATTTTTATGGTAAATTGTGCGAAGTAGAAGTACGCGCACATTTTGACGGAGCGTGCCGGGTCGTGCCGGGGCTCAGCGCAGCGCAAAATGCGCTAAGGCACACTGTTGACGGGTCTAATAGCATTGACGGATTTTGGGTACGTCAGTGTGACCACTTTTAAATCACTTGTGACTCGATATACCAAAAACGTTGTTATATTCTACTAAACCGTGTTTTAGCTTTTATCATAAATGTTCCTTTGTTTATCAACCGAATGTTTATATAGACTGTCTTCATAATGTTTTATAAATGTTTAATTTTATCTTATTCTATAATATTAATTTCCTACTATAATCTACTATAAGATACGGCTACCCACTTAATCGTTATTCATTTGTAGTAAAAAGTTGTCACACTGTTGAAGGTTTCCATTTTTTCTAGGGGGAGGTTTCCATTATCTACTAAATGTTGTCACACTGTTGAAGGCTTGCCGTGCCGTGTCGCATCCGCCCCGCTGTGGCCCGCCACGCTCTATCAAGGTATGCGATACGCGGATCAGCCTCCATACAATTTGTATGGAGGTGGATTTACCGCTGAGACCCGGCATGCTGCGGCGCGGCATAATATGCTCACTCGTTAAAGAGTCGGTTTTATTTAACATCACAAGCCTTCTTACATAAATAAAACCACCAAAATAGCAAAGAGGCCATTTAAGTTCGTCGAACTGATTTCTCTTGCCCTATTTAATTTTCGATACCCACAGACTAAAGGTTTCATAAGGCTTCATAAGGCTACATAAGGCCCGTTACTAATAAACATATTAAGGCCTGTTGCATGGCTTACAGGCTATCTACAACTTTATTTCACAGATGTTGTATGGAGAATCTATCAAAAAATTTGTTGATAGACTAACAGAAACTTTATCAATAAGCGGTGAAACAAGCCCGGTTTCCTTTTTTTCTATCATATTACATTTGAATAGTTATTTTTATAAAAAAAAAATTGTTAAAGACATGTTTAAAGACTTACTTATAAGATCTTTAGCCCGGGCGCACATTTTTGATAGTATACGGAACCCACATAATATAGGCAGTGCAACCTGATTATGCGTAACGCCAAAGACCCTGCATTTTGCTGGAAGTACGAGTATACCATAAAGAAAGAACATATATACAGTCGAATTAAGAAAATTTCCATACAAATTTTGAGGAGTTCCCTCGATTCATATTTTCATTCATTATGATTCATTCGATCATCAGCCACTACCATGGTGAACATGGGACCTATTCGAAACAATACCCTATACAACAAAGAAAAAATTTTGGAAATCCGTTCACAAACGGCGGAGCTATGGTTGAACATACATAAAAAAAATATATCCACAGCCGAACATATAACCTCCTCGTTTTTGGAAGTCAGTTAAATAGTATATATATGACCAGGAGGGAAAATAATTCGCAAATGTATAAAATTATTAATGTATTGGATGGATGACAGATGACCTGTTAACCCTATGAGTGTTTGTGGTCTTGATAAACCACTACTGGTTTTTCTTATCAATACATACAATATTTAAGTAATATTTCTGAAATGTAGAGTCGTCAGTCGACGCTCGGTGTGCACGGAGTATGATGGACAAGTACATCAGCATTAAGGACTTGGAGGACGCGGCGCTAGAGGTCCTGCCTAAGGCCACCCGTGACTACTACAAGAGTGGCGCAACAGATGAGTTCACCCTAGCTGAGAACAAACGGGCTTTCCAAAGGTAACCTTAAACATACCATTAAAATTACCTTTATATATTAAATCTATACTTAGCAAAGGTGACGAATAGTTTTTATTACTCATGCGGGGAAAGCGCATACTTTTGGGGTCGAAAAGACTTTAATTGCCCACTTCACAATTATCACTCTAGTTTTGAGTAAATTTCATGTCAATTTGAGTGCGACAAGTAAACTTGGGTGCAGGAAGTTTACTTGTCGCACTCAGATTGACATAAAATTAACGAAAACTCGTGTGGTAATTGTGAAGTGGGTAATATTTTCGACCCCAAAAGTATGCGCTAAGCTACCACTTTCCCCGCATTCGTAATAAAAAATAGTATCGTAATAAATATATATGTGCAACTCGTGCGAAGTTTCATTCGCTCGAGTGTTTAATAAAATATGTTTGGTATATATAATAAAATATGTTTTGGTCTACTACCGCTAGTCTGGGTTAAAGTTATCCGGGGTATATTATACCTATTGTTTCTCTTATATAAAAAGTCTTTAGATTTTATAAGTAACATATTGTAACGACGTAATAATAAATTTTATAGAGCTGTACCACATATTATATAATAAACTTATTGTAGTATTTACTAATTTTGCAGACGAAATTAAACTATAAAGTTGACCTTGCCCCTCTTGTTCTTTAAAATGATAAGTTAATCGCGTCATATCTAAGCCTACAATAAGATTTGTTTATAAATCTTTTAGTTCCTTCTTTTAACACTACATCAAAATTTACTTATTACCATGTTTTAACCGAATTCTAAAAAGAAAGAGGTTTCTTAATTCGAATATCAGGTATTCTTTTTATTCCTTTAGAATTGTTTTTAAAGACTGTTTTGTTTTCAGAATTCGTATTCGTCCGAAATGTCTGGTCGGTATAAAGGAGTGTGTGTTGAAGACGACGGTGCTTGGTGAGACGGTGTCGATGCCTATCGCTATAGCTCCTAGCGCTATGCAGAGAATGGCCCATCGGGACGGAGAAACCGCTAATGTAAAAGGTTCTAACTTATTTTACTATTTTTTTCTCATCGGTAATCAAATGACGTCTCAAAAATAGGGATATCGGTAAAAGAATTACTGTGATAACTTATACCTTAAAGTTTTATTTTAACAAGTAGCTTAAAAAAATAATTTTAATTTTTAGTTAATAGCACATTTTTTAGCAGATGGTGTGAAAACTAATTATTTTTATCCAGTTATTAATATTAGCTAATAGCATTAAAAATATTTTCGCAAATAGCACATCAATAGCACGTAGCATGCTATGACATGAAAAATAGCATGCTAATGAAATAATGGAAATTAGTATTAATTCCCATTACAAGTTAGTACGCATCGCTGGAAGACTTTGTTCATAACAAAAACTGTTGTTTATTGCATAAGTTATCGAGTGATATTTAAAAAATGTAGGTATATTAAAATCGACTTGCCTGCCCAACTTTTTAATAAAAGCTTTCAAGGCTTATAATAAAAAAATATAGAAGTTATCAACCTGAAATTTTGAAGATACAATTTTTTTACCACTACATCTTTATTTTATTTTATAACTCCTGCGAATCAACTAGGCACTCGGCTCGAAATGTCAGTCAAGTCACCCACCCTCCTGCTTCCCCGCGCAGTACCCCGCATTCGTCTTTTGCATCGAGTAGCGGTAGCATAAAACAGTTTGAGAAATTCAAGCCGAAAATTTTTGAATTTCATGTCCAGTAGCGTTGACATAACAACATCTGTTACTAGTCATCACTTGTCAATGTTAAGTTTTTGTTATATATTCGTTAATTTTGTCATTGTTAGTCATTGAGTTATATCTATAGAGACAACACTGCTAGCAATAACACAGTATTTTGACATTTAATGTGTAACAAAATCTTATCTTAATCATAAAATGTTTTCAGCGTTTTTAAGAGTCTATTTTGTTATGCCTTACTGGTCATACACTAGAAGCCATATACCTAATCGTATTGTAACTAAGCACAAATATTAATTTCTACAAGACGTCAATATTATGCAACATGAATTATATTCCTAGAAAGCAGTGCTTGTGCTTTATCTCGTGATGAGAGGAACATAATTTTTAAGTTGGCTGACTATTTATATGTTAAAAAAGTTTAAATACACAATTTAAATACTTGGGTCTGACAGTTTATACGTCCAACAACTATATCGAGTACACCTCAAAGTCCCCGGCCCCGCTCCGCCCCACGTTCCTAGGACGCGGTAAAGAATTTGTGGTCAAGCTAAAATTTTAACAATTCGAAACTTTTGTCAAAATTTATAAATAATACCAAAAAAGTACGACATTTTTTATGCGGTCAGTACTTTAAGGAAATGTCAGTCGAGCCGTGTGCCAAGTTAATCCGCATGAGTTATAAAAAACCTGCAATCATTATTTGACTTTGTCAAATCCCTATTAAAACCTCAGGCTCGATGACCTGTTAAGAGCCTGTACACAACAAGCGGTTTTGGTGCGGAGTGAAGTGAGTTAGCTCATGTCCCCAACCTGTTGCCACCATCTTGCTCGTTGATTTGGTGTCCGTAGCCTATGTAATGCTAACTCAGTTCAATTTCTGACTCGCGCGGTCTGAAACCCTCACCCTTTTGCATTAACAAAACAAAGCATTTTCCTTTAGTCCCCCATACTTGCGGAAATACGACAGGTGGCCAAACACGATATTGGCTTTTTGTTAAAAGTTTTTTCACGAAGCCCATATTAAGTCCGTCGTAATGGCCGTCAGTGTCGGCTTATTTTAACCATATACATAATTATTATCAGCAACTTTTGTGTCCAGCCGCCCAATCTAAAGGAGTCGTGTACGCCCTGAGTACAATCTCCACCAGTTCCATAGAGGAGGTGGCAGAGGCGGCACCAAACGCGCTCAAGTGGTTTCAACTCTACATATACAATGATAGGTAAGTTATGGCTACACTCGATTGATATCTACAGACGAAGATATTAAATTAGCTACTAAGTAATAAACTAAAAAAAAATCTTTTGTTCTAGAGAGATAACCAAGAAATTAGTAGCAAGAGCCGAGAAGGCCGGATTCAAGGCTTTGCTCCTGACGGTGGATACACCCCTGTTCGGCGTCAGAAGAGCCGATGTCAGAAATAAATTCACGCTTCCCAAACACTTGAAGTCAGTTTGTTTTGCTTTACTGTGAATCCATACCTATATGCTAATATTATAAATGGGAAATAGTGTATTTCTGTGTGTTCGATTGTTCTACAATTTTGCTAAAATTGTTTCCGGAGGTATTTGACTACCGGGTAAGGACATAGGATACCTACATCCCGACAAAATGTTCGGTTCCTGCGTGATAAAGAATTTTACTACTTTGCTTAAACAAAAAATCGCACGTAAAACATAATAATTTCAGGCTCGCTAATTTCGACGGGCACATGGCGACGAAGATCCACGAGTCCGGTGAAGGTAGCGGCCTCAACCACTACGTCAACGACCTGTTCGACAAGGGTCTAACATGGGATGACATCAAATGGCTGAAAAGGTAAAGGTTTAAAAATAGATCAGTTTTATAAATTAAGCTTTGCTCACGCCAAGAAGTATTATCATACAAACTTTCACCTCCTATTACTGGCCTGAGTTGCTTCAATTTGCATGGTTACCAGTGGCTTAACTACAAGGTTGCAAGCCAGCATAATGCCACGGGCCGTAAGGGACCCCCGATTAGCCCCCCTAGACAATCACCGCTTGACGTGTTTTTGTATTGCTTTAACATAGTGGAACAAAAGCGAATTTGCCACGGGCCTCGAACGGTATAGTTACGCCACTGATGGTTACCTATTCTCGCTACAAATATACAGCACCTATGGAGAATAAAACACATAATTTCTACGTTCTCACTCTCGAAAAACGTTATCGTTATCGTTAAATAGTAGAGTAGTATCACAACAAAATAATATAAATATACCAACTAACAATATCATTTATTGTTACTAATATAATAATTGATGTGCAGTTTCCATTGAGTAAATAAAAATATATATTTAGTCGTCAAATTAATAATGTGTAATTTTAAATAAATAAAAAAGGAAAGTTTAACTCAGAAGTACGCGCGGCCCGTCTGCATCCGTTTTGCGTACATAACTTTCATTCATGTGGCAGTGACGCGGCAGACGTCATGTGAGTAAACAAGGTTTCCCCGCACGTAGGGTTACGCGTGTAAATGAGCTGAACAATCTGAAGAGCATTTTTTTTAACTCATGATACATAACCGATGTGTGTTTCAGCATAACGAAGTTGCCGATAGTGGCGAAGGGCGTGCTGCGCGGGGACGACGCCGTGCACGCGGTGGAAGCAGGCTGCGCCGCCATCCTCGTCTCCAACCACGGCGCACGGCAGCTAGATGGCGTGCCCGCTACTGTGAGTATTGTTCACAACTCACACAATAAGTACGATTAGCAGCCACAACAATAACGACAAACGCCCTTTTCATAAAAAAAATTAAATTGTGCTTAACTAATCAAGATTCGGTGTCTCTTTCTGTCGCGTGACGTTTTCAATATTTTATAAAGGGACTACGAATATTGATATTTAAACAACCTTAAAATATTTTTATGAATAAGGGGGTAAAACGTCAATGACTTCTTAATATAATTGATATAATCAATGACTACTGGCCCGTCTATAAAACGAATGGGTCATATGACCCCGTAGGAGACTTAATAAGACGATAGAAGAGCATAAAACAATAATATTTTGTTTTATGATTTCACTTGTAAGCTGTCCAACTGGGTGCTGGTGAGAAATCTAAAGTTCAGATAGTCAGAAAGTTCATTTTGGACATATATTTTTAAAATTATAATTTAAAAAAATGTAAATTTTATATACATCTTAAAATGAAATATGGTGTCTTCAGATCGAGGCTTTACCCGAGGTGGTGTCGGCGGTGCGCGGGCGCAACGTGGAGGTGTACATGGACGGCGGCGTCTCCAGCGGCACTGACGTCTACAAGGCTCTAGCGATGGGAGCTAAACTGGTTAGTAATATTTATGACAAGTATAACATTAGCCTTAAAGAAAACTGGCGTAAAAAAGCATTGCGCTGTGTTTTGTCCAGTGAGTGAATTGGCCAACTCCCTACTTCGCGTATTCCCCAAATAAGGCCAGCAACGCATTATTTGACGAGGGTCTATGTGCGACGGCAGTTGCTTTCCATCAGGTGACCCTGGGGTTACTATGACATAATTTTAATAGTAATATCTTACATGTTAACACAAATGACATCCCACCACCTCCACATACACAAGCGTGTAAACAGTCTGTTTGGCTGACATAGTGCCAGCTTGTAATGCCAGTTTGCAGCTGAACCGGGTCGGATTAGGTTTATATTAGAAACATATCAATATAACGCTACTTCGGCCTGACTCACTCGCAATTGTGGGCGATTATCCAAATCCTCGCCGGCGTTTAAACGTAGCATTAGATGTTGCACTTTTTCTTCGGCAGTTTTGACATGACCGTTTTGCAACAAGGCTGTACTAAACAATATTGGCTCTTAGTAGAAATTAATTATAGATAACTTTGGCAAGAAACATTATAGATAACTTTGTTATGGCATTGCAGGTGTTCGTGGGTCGGCCCGCTCTGTGGGGGTTGGCAGTGGGCGGACAGGCCGGAGTTGAGAGGATGCTGGACATATACCACTCCGAGCTGGAATACACACTGCAGCTTGCAGGTTTGTGCTCTTTATAGCATGTTTACAACTTGGCAAAAAAGAGCCAGGTGTGACGTACAGCTGTAACTAAAAGTTTTACATATGGGACGACATTGTGAAGAAGTTCACAACTTTAGTACTAAGGGCTGTTTCTCATCCGCAACGTACTAAAAGATTCTCCATACTTCACCTGTCTGATAAGTTGTGGATAACCCATAGAGCACTCAGTGGTGAAACAGGCCCCTAAGTGTGTCAAAATTGCGTAAAAGCATAACATAGCCTATATTAAAAAATAGAGCGTTTGTTTAAAACTCTCCTTTTGTCAAGCTGTAGATTATTAAATAAAAAAATAACGCTGGAGCGAAAAAAATCTGAAAAAATCGTGTCCTTAACGAAGACCCACTTCGAATATAGAACGCAGTAGTAGTAGTGATAAAAAACGCATAATATTTTCCATAAATTTCTGCTTACTTTCTTACACTTATGGTGAAATTTAGGTAATCAAGTTTTATATTTCACATTTAATGTAGGTATTGAAACAAAAATAAACACTGTAAAGTAATAAACCTCTTAGGGGTTATATTTTAAATACAAGTATTTACACGATGTTAAGGCAGACGTTCAAAATGTTATTGTGCGCACGAATGTGACCTCTTAGATTAAAACGCTTCCTGATCTTGAATGAGATATCACGTGTGGACTTGACTAGACCAATTTTAATTATTCTTTATTGGGACTTAAAAATTTGAATAATTTAGAACTTGCAAGGTTTATAGTATTAAAAAAATATGATTTTTTAAAAATACTTTAAGCCTTGCAAGTTGCGCGTGGCAAAATGGTCCAGTGCCCTAATCAATTTAATGGACTTTAAATTAAAAGGTGTCGTTCGTTTTGTTTCTCGTGAGAGTGACAGTGGGTATTTCATAAAAATTTAAAGAGTTCACAAATACGCAGTAAATTTTTTTATTTTTTAAAGTGCGATTTTCTGTTTATTCTGTGGTTTTTACTCTTCTATCAGCAATAT
>JAOTAV010000836.1:0-10235 GCA_026546445.1 Cyclargus thomasi | reverse complement strand
GCGGAAACCGTACATGTTTCCGGGACAAAAGTATCTTGTGTCCTTCCCCGGGAGTCAAAGTATCTCCATACCAAATTACAGCAAAATCGTTTCAGCGGTTTGGGCGTGAAGAGGTAACAGACAGACAGACATATTTTCGCATTTATAATATTAGTATAGAAGTGTGGATTTTCAGAATGAAGTGACCACCAAAAGACGCTCTGCAGGTTACAGCTAGACATCAATGGTCCGAAAATTTGAAAATTGTAGGATTGGGTTTTGAATAGACCGATTAGGTGCGAGTTGCACTCGCGCACGAAGGTTCTGTGTCAGTAGAGAGCAAAAAAGTTAGAAAACGTGTTTCTGAAAGTTAAACAGCTTTAACAGGTCACGTCGTATCAAGCGATAACGCGATGTAGACGCACTGTTGCGTAATTTAATGTCAAAAGGAAGAAACTAGCTAAAAAACTAGTTTGTTGTAACAGAGCCCCCCTTTAAACATTTGATTTATTTTGTTTTTAGTATTTGTTGTTATTTGCGACATTAGAAATACAAATATTGTGAAAATTTCAACTCTCTAGCTATTACCGTTTTCTAGATACAGCATGTAGACAAACAGACAGACAGATGAAAGGATATCGAAGTCTTAATAATAGGGTTCCGTTTTCATTCTTCGGGTACGGACCCCAAAAAGTGTTTGGGATTTGTAGTTCGCTGGCCGCCAAGGAAGTACAACTCTTTTGTCTGTCATTTCCCCACTTGAGGAAGAGCTGATTGATGAAATTATTCTGTAACGTTATATAACATATTAAAATTTTTGGATTAGCCTTTTATTTGTACGCCGATAAAATGATTTTAAGCATATTGCGGGGGTCTTAGCTGCGTGCGATGGACGCCGCCCCTATCCACTGAAAATTCGGCGGTACTTCACCTTGGCGGATCGTGGGATCGCGTGGGCCTACACGAGGCCGCCGGCGAACGCCTGCTTAGCCTAGGTTTCCTTGGCGACAGTTTGAACTGGAAAACAGAATTGGGATGACCATGAAATAGAACGACCCGCTTGGTTTATAATTCACAAGTACAATCAGGGAAGTAGAAACAGAGCCAGATTGCAGTTCTAAGTAATTTGGTTGAAGTTATATCAAAAGCAACCGATAGATCACGGTTTACAAATGGAATTGACATATGTATTCCGACCAAATGACGTGAATCCGTCAAATGGCTCTCTTTCAATTTCCCCCACCGTACATTTATGTTGGCTAAAGAAGGCTATTCTTTTGTTGTCGTCATGTTGTGGATGATGTCACTCGTCTTATTTCATTTCAAGTCTTTTTTTTAATAGGTGTAGACAAACGTGCCAGCGTCATTAGATCGCACCTGCTTAAAAATTACTTTTTCAGCGCTGTTACTTTCATAGTGAACTGTATACATTAATTACAGGTGGACCCATAAAAACACCTGAAAATACGTAAAGTAACTTATGAACTTGTTTCACCAATACGTTACAAAAGTAAGGGAAAGTACAGGGTGTCCTCTGTAAAAGTAGCAGAGCTGAAAGCAAAATCTAATTTAGTTATTTGTTAGGGCTAACTCATGTCGCTGGGGCGCTTACCAATAACCAGTATAAATAATACAATATTTTTTTTGGCTAATTTGGAGGAAAGCGAGCAGACGGGTTACCTGATGGAAAGCAACTACTGTCGCCCATGGACACGTGACGCAAGTGGCCGGCCTTTATAAGGAATAGGGAATGGGAATTAGGGAAGGGAAGGGGATTAGGGAAATTGGGTTTACGAATATGAACTCTAAATAAAGAACGCACCCCCTTGACTTTTTACTATCACTAAACCCAATAAATAATTAAACACATACTTTTGCTTTGTTTGAAGCTGGTTGAGACATTAAATAAGATAATTATTATATGTATAAGAATAAAAATGTAAAACAATATTAATCTCATGACATAATGGCTAAATACGTGCTTATTACAAGATAAAAATAGTAATTACTACGACCAGTGCAATCGGATATACATTTAATTGTTTTTTAACAAAAAATTAAAACCGGCTTCAATAAGAAAAAACTAAAATAGTACAAAAGAAACTAAAAAGTATTAAATAAAATTTCTTCTTTAATAGTGCCTGTTTCAGAATTCGGTGAGGCATCAGCCTATTTCCGTACACAATCTTCATTATTTTAAAGTCGGTATCAGCTACCATGTCATGATTAGTCTAAATTTAAATTTTTGACTGGTACCGACTTCAAAATTGTTCTTCAAAATTAAATCTAGTAAATTATAAAAGAAGTTTCTTTAGGCATTGGGCTTGAGGCTAACATCAAGAATATATTAAAAAGATATTAAAAATTCTCATCATAATTTTTGTAACGGAATTTTTCTAACAGCTTAGTGGAGCTTAAGGGGTCGGCGAATTTAGTTCGTTAAAAGCCTTATCATTATCAGCACTCCCTTTCAAAATCAAAATCCAAACTAATATTATAAATGGAAGTGTGTGTTTGTTTTTGTTAGTCTTTCCTTCAAGTACGACTCATAATCATTTTATACAATAGTCGCAATGCAAAATGTAAACGCTTCCGAACTGATGTTCGATTAAAGTTCGGTATGTATGCTAATAATATAAAGCTGAAGAGTTAGTTTGTTTGAACGCGCTAATCTCAGGAACTACTGGGCGGAATTGAAAAATTATTTTTGTGTTGATCAGTCAATTTATCGAGGAGGGCTATAGGCTATATAACATCACGCTGCGACCAACAGGAGCCGAGCAGTAACCAAAAATATAGACCGTCCGTAGCCTCGTGGATAAGACTTTTGGTTGGACTCGAGAGGGTGCAGGTTCGAACCCCGCTCATTCCTGTGGGAGAGCCATGCTTCGGCACGAATGGGCCGACTCGACCGGAGTGATACCACGGCCTCACAGAAAACTGGCGCGAAACGGCGTTATGCTGCGGCGGTATCCAGTGAGTTTACCGGAAGCTAGACTTCTTCAATACCTTCCTTATACATATATGTATAAAAAGGCCGGCAACGCACTTGCGACTCTTTGGTTGTTGCGAGTGTTTTTTTTTTGCGAGTATTTTCCATCAGGCAACAAAATAATAAAAATATAAAAAAGTTATAACACTTTTATATTACTTGTGATATTCATACTTCATTGCTGTCATCAGCTTTAATGCTAAGGTCGATATAAAATTAATGACAAAGGTTAAATACATTGACCTTATATCAGACAAATGAAAGAAGACCTCAAAGGGAATACTAAATGATCAGAGAATTGAAGGAACATAATATTGTTCAATAGAAAAAACCGGCTAAGTGCGAGTTGGACACGCGCACTTATGGTTCCTTTGCAGAGAGGAGAAAAAATTGAGAAGACATGATTTTCACAAAGTTGAACAGCTATAAACGATCACGAACTATCAAGCTATACCTCAATGCAGATGACCGGCAGCAAAATCTATCATCAAAAGAAATAAAATGGCAAACAAGCTGACAACCTCTGTGGCTCGGTTGGTAAGCGCGTTGGTAGCTAAGCGGGTTCGAATCCCGCCGACGGAACAAAAGTTTTTCAATGTTCCTGGGTATTAGATGTGTATTAAATATGTGCATAAAAAGAATTAAATATATTTTCGTTGTCTGGTACCTGTAACACAAGTCCCTAACAAGTTAGCTCGGGGTCAGACTGACGTGGTGTGAAGCGTCCACAGATAACATAAATTGCTGTGTTCCTGTTTTGAATTCATAACACTAACAAAAAAAGCTTTTCCGAGAAAAATGTTCATGTTTAATTAAGTTCGTTAGTTATTAAATATTTTACTCTCAATATAACTGCAGTTTTTAACTTTTACTTTGCATATAACATGTGTAATGGAACAGGAAACAAATAAAACTATAATCAATACATATTGGATGCATCCGCGGTCTTACAAAAAGTCGACTTATGTCATACGTACGTCAGTGTTAAGCGCTAAACATACTAAACGGACGCGACCGACAGCCGCGATCTAGATAATAATAGGGAACATGCGTGTAAAACAAAATTTATTGAATGCGAATTGTTACGATAGTGGGTTAAAAGATATATACAGAATCACAAAAAATCTTTGAATTCTGTTGATAAATAACTAAGATATTAGCGATGTAAGTTTTCTACCCATCTCTTTCTCTTAAAACGTAATTTAGTATGAACTTTGTATGCAGCTTATGGAATTTGACGTCACAATTAATATCGGATCTCTCATTCTAACTGACTACTTTAAAGGCTTGTAACTTTGTTGTTTTCATTTTTATCAAAAAACTGATTGGACTACGTCATTTTTCAATAACGTAAGATTTATTTAATTAAATATTAAAAAATCATGCATATTCCCTATTGTTGTTATGTGTTATTGAGCCCCATTACCCATACTACAGATTAAAGTGTGGTGTGTGTGTTGTATATAAAAGTACTTATTTTATATGCTTCTATAGAGAGTATTTAATTCATAGACACACATGGAAAAATTGGAATTTATCATTTGAGATAAAAGTATTTTACAGTTTAAAAATATTCAAGTTCCTATATTGCCACTGCCTGATAAGTGTCATATAGGCTATCTACCACTCACTTCACAGATTCTTCATATTTCAACTGTTAGACAAGTTGAGCCTATACAGCACTTATCAGGAAGTGGTGAAACTGGCCCTAATGGTGAACGCACATCTATCAGACACAAACAAAACGAAGTTAAAGACTTTGATAGTGAACAATTCGCACGAATTGGACGATTCTATCCGGGCAAGTGTGCGATAACATTACAAATATCGAATCCTAAAATTCGTTTCGTTTGGCTCCTTGGGTTTTGATATATGTGCGTTCACCATTAATGTGTAAATTAACATATGAATGGTGTTTTATCAGGTCTATGCTACAACAACATCAACGAACGCGGCGACGAGCAGTTCCCGACCACGGTGGAGGACCTGCAAGGATTCTGGGACATGGTTTGCCTGCAGGTGCGGAACGTCGACGCACTCTATCAACATATAGCTACGCTGAAGGCTAATGATTGGCAGGAGGTGTGTATAGTACTTATAGGAATAATTAGGTTATGCAAGAATCTCCTGTATTTAGGGTGTGTAGGAGCTCACTTTGAAAGCGGCAACGCTGAAATAGTAACTTTTTGATAGGACCTTTTTTGTAGGCAGCTCCATATCTCTCACTAAAATCGGTTCAGCGGCTAGACGTGAAGTAGATAGACAACCGATGTCGTATTTATAATAATAATTCAAATTAAACTCAAATGATTTTAATATTAGTATGGCAGTACGAATCGTTTATTATATAAAATATTTACCCTATTTTCGTACAATTTCAGGTAGCACCAGTAGTGTCGAAGCAGGTGTCGGCGTCGCCGGCGCGCGCCCGAACTCGCACGCCCCTCGTCAAGAACGAGAAGGCGCGACTCGCCGCCGAAAAGCGTGAGGCTGAGAGAAAAGCTATGCTCGAGCAACGCAGGTATTACATTGCAACCATTAAGGGATGCAAGTCAAACAAATTGTAAAATTTTTAGACCTCTAATAATTTTATATCCAAAATTTTAATTTAATCTGACATTACTGAATTTAGAAAAATGATTTTACGATTGAAACGGGATTCTTTAATGCTTTTTGTCAGAATCACATCAAAAAAGAGTTTTTTTGGTGATTATAGGAGGGCTGCTCGCGAGCGCCAGCTAGCCGCCCGCGCCGCACCAGCTGCTGGCCCCGCTGGCGATGACGACAAACTCTCAGATAGACAGGTAAATATCTTAAGAAGCAATTATATACAGGGCGTCATAAAAAAATTTAGGGTGCCCCAGTGACAGTTTGCCCATACAAGTAACTACATTTTTTTAGCTTTCTGCGCCACTATTTTCGCAGTAAACAAAGATAATAAAGAATACATACACACTCTATAGTGTTTCTTTTCAAATACATGTTCTATGCATTTACGTTTGTAACGCGATAACTTTCGAACATTTGGCCTAATTTGAAATGAAATTCAAAGGCATGTTATTATATAGAATATATCACTAGAATTATTTTATTAACTTTGTGGAACAAAAAAATCGGTTCAGGAATATTTAAGACATTTGTGTTTATAAAACGTACTGTTATTGCAAAGTTTGCGGCGAATATAATTGTCAGTTCGAAATAACCTGGCACGGAATTTCATATAAACTTTGACCAACTCACGGCGTGGAGTAAAATATAATTCATGTCAACATCTTATTTCTTGAGGATTGTGTATTCAAATTTCTATAATGCCATCGAAAGCCTATGCATTCTGCTAAAGGTGCACTAAAAAAGGAAAAAAAAGTTTGCTTAGTTTACATTGTTTTGCATAGTTTAGTAGAAGTCACATTTTAGTAAGGCTAACAAGGAAGAGTAATAAGATTTTTTTTTGCAGGAGGTAGAAATCTTTGTTGGCAAAAGTGCGAAACCTGTAGCAGCTTTGTCCGAAGAGAGCAGCTCTCGAAGCTGATTTGTGTTAAATCTGACATCCTAAGTTATTGTTCACACAAGCAATGTTATTACTAAATTATTATTTGCTGTGTGACTGTATGCATTATATCTGCCCAACTTTTTTATTCTCAACATTTATTAACTTTTTTATATTATGTTTATGTTATAAATTTGGATTGTAAATGAATTTTTAATACTTTTTTTTTATTTATTTATACAGTTCACTATTTTATTTAATTAGAGCAATGCATACAGTTTCACAATTTATTCTTAATAACTTTGTCAAATTTCCTATTTGTGAATATTCCGAAATATTTTATGGCCACAAAACAATGTTACATACAAAAATAGAATTTAAACCTAACGTGGCTATTGGTATTATTTAGCATTTATTTATTGTTTACATAAATTATACATTAGAGTAGAAATAACTTTTGTGATTGTAAAACTTGAAAAGGCAATTACATTTTGGTGTTTCATTAAGTTTCGAGAATCTCTAGAACTTTTTGTTGAATGTGCTCCTTGTTATTTTTGTAATAAATAACATAGCAAATTACAATACAAATAAACTCTACTCGGCCTTAGAATCAGCCTATAACGCACTGAACGCCAACGAATATGTATAGAATAGTTTAGCACTTATGTCTAATATGCACATTATTATATTAGCAGTTATCCCGGGCAACCTTTTGTAACAGTTTGACTGACTCACTTAACTTTTAATTTAAAACCAAATAACATCGATCGATGTAATCGGTTCAACTGATTTCGAGGGAAGTTTTGGTTGGGTGGTAGGAAAGTATAATAATTGGCGTAAAGTTCGAATATATCGCATTTCACCATAGCATTGTATTAAACGATAACTGTTAATTTAATGCTAATATTATTTTGTATAGAAGTTAACCAATAAAGTAATTATAAGTGCTTAAAAACAAATGACAACAGTTGATCTCTAACTTTATGATATTCAAAATCTTAAGCGGTCAAATCCATAATATATATTTGTAATTAATTGAGTTGATCATGGTTACTGGTAACAAAAATATTAGAAGTATCAAATATGTAGTAAAACGATGATATGCCTGAGTTTTGGAAGTTTTAATTATAAACAATTGTGTAAAATGCAGTTATGGATTGCAATATTTATTTGTAAATTATATAATTTGATATACTTAAGTTAATTTTATACTATACCCTATAATCAATGTGAAATTTCAACCCATGTTATTCTGTTGGCTGATAAGTAACGTCAAACCTCATGGTGTTTTTTTAGGACCCGTCGAGGTTTGCTAAATATCAAGTGAAGTGATTCACGGACAAACATGTTGTGAGCTTTATGTCTGACTGATAACGAACAGGGATTTTATTATGGTTATGAAGTTTCAATGTTTTATATATTGCTCATGTTTTATCAATTCAATAAAATCAATTTACTGTATATTATAGCTTACTCAAAATATAGATTTAATTTACACTAATGTTTAAAGCTGATATTGAATTGAAATAAATTATTGTTTACTTGGATTTATTCTTTTATTCATGCTGTTAGCATGTACAGACTTCATGTGAATGTGTGGTGGCGTATAGATACGACGGTGCACAAGTGAAAACCTGGTGCTGACAGTTTCTATTCACTTACTACAAGTCTCTCCACACTAAGCGGATTTGGTACGAAGTACGGATGGCATTAACAGCAGTTTGAAACTATTCAATAATAGTCAATGTCATCTGCTAATTCACTTCAGTCCGTATAAAATCCACCTAGTGTGGAGAAGTTCTACTAGATGACTTGGTTCTATACAGAATGTTGATGAATGAATCTAAACAAAGGTAAGTTATGATACTTCTGGGCGTGTCTCTCTTCAATTTCACTGTCATTCACACAGCGCAACGCAGCGACGAAACCGAAACGTCAAACGTTTGCCCATACAAATAGAATTTTTGGCATTCATCATTGCTTATTCACATTAAATAAGTCGGACACTTTAGTATTAACTATTATCACATTTGTTATATGCTGTATATTCTGATAAAACTACCCGCTTTGGAAGAACCGCGATACCTCTCTCTATCCGATAGAAAAAATTAAATGTCTGTATTATGCGACCTTACTGCTGCACTAAGTCTGTGTTTTGTGAAACAAACACCAGCGGGTGTTTTGTTTCACCCCCATATTGATTAAATTAAAAATTAATTAATAAGAAATTACATAAATATTAAATGTACAGACACTCTAATTTTACTGTTTTATTATAAGTAAAGATAAAATTACGATAATATAAATTAAAATGAAAATGTCATTAAGAATTTGGTTCAGAAGAAGAATTGGATCAAAATGGATGGCACAGCTCACAGCAATTGTGCAGCAAATAGCAGTTTGCTGGCATTTTAGTAGCAAGTCCTCTGATATAAAGATTTTGAATCTTAGCTATTATCACGGTCATTTAAATACGTAAGACATTTAATAATATCTTTATTTAACACCCCTTATCCTAATCTAACAATTTTAATGACATTTCAATACTTAAAAATAACTATTTTCTGACTCACTAACTAAGACGCCTATGGAACGCTCCGATTGTCCCAGGTAGGGACAATCCAAAAATCACCATTGATAAATATTTATATATATTAGATTCAAATACTATCAATTTTAATAAAATAAGTTTCTGCACTTCTTTTTCTTTACAATGCACTTCTTTTTCTTTACAAGAACTATAGGACTAACGTAAGGAGATCATGATTCTCTTATGATTCTGCTATCAAGCATTTCTTATACCATATTTAGAACAAGTGTTCTTTCTTTCAACTAAAGCTGTTTTAATTTGAAACATTTGTTATCATAAGCCTGGGTATTATGCAGTTACTTGGTAGACTTGTAAGCTTGCTAACTATTAAATCAATTTTACTGGAGTAAAATTTTTGAAATATTAATTCACAAGGAGTTTTAGTAATAATAATATTTGGCTTCTCAGTAAATGAGTGACCAAACGGGTTGCTGGATGACATAATCATCTGCTATATAAACGCTAACAGTTTCTTTAATACCTTGAACTTCTAAAGTACATTCTGCACAGCCCGATGGAGTTATGAAATTAGCCCCGATTCCTCTTTGTATCGGTATTTTATTAGGAATGGCATATTATAAAGCGAGCTCTGTAGCTACGCTTTCTTTTAGTAATGTACATTTGCTACCTACGTAACACAAAAAACAAATGATATATTTTATATCTATTATATATTTATTATTATCAACAGTATTATCAAAACTACGTTCAGCTACAATCTTTTCATTCCTATCCTTTGTTAGTGCCTGACCATTTTCTAACTCTCTTGCAGACTTTTTTATGAAACAGTATTCCGCGCGATGCCCTAACTTCTCACAATATTAACTTTAACAGGATTTAACAGGAGATTTATCACACTTTGAACTACGTGTTTAACGTAGTTCACTACAATTGTAACTTATTACACTTCTTCTTCTTTTAAAAATGGCTCCTTCATGAATTGCCAATGTCAGAGTATAACTTATTACACTTATATTATGATCTTTAGCACTAGAAGTCTTAGTCGCATGCTTCCGTTCATTTTTAAATATATACGAATCATATAATTTAAAATTTGGGGAAAAAGAACGAAATTCCAGCATATTCTTCTTCTTCTATTTTTTTATTTTTTTTTTATTTTTATTTATATGGCGCTTGGCTACAACCATGGCCAGTGTCAAGTAAAGGCGGGAAATCAATTTTCTTGT
>JAOTAV010000835.1:0-10236 GCA_026546445.1 Cyclargus thomasi | reverse complement strand
ACTAGGAAAGGTAAGTCATTAATATAGATGAGAAAAAGAAATGGACCCAAAATAGATCCCTGTGGGACACCTAATTCGTAATATACGTAACCCGCGAAAATTCAAAATTCGCGATACTTTTTAAACACACCTGGATTACGAATCGCGGACGACAACGTAGTCATGTGATGTTGTCAATTCGTTATTATAACTATCACTTAAAAATTTAGATACTTCCAACGAAGTATATTTACAAACATTGCACAGCGCGCACGGTGGCAAAAAAGGAACACACAAATTTACATTTGACAGGCGGAAATTTGAAATCTTAAATCAAATCTCTGCGTTTTGTCCGCCATATTCTGACCCAATAATACATTTATTAATATTGTCATATTAAATTGTAACTAATGTAAGCAGGTGTGAACCCGCGCGGCGTGGCCCCGCCCGCCAACACGCAGTCGAAGCAGGCGCTCAGCAACATGCTGCGGCAACGCGGACCTTTCCAGCAGATGAACCAGATGCAGGTAAATCTAGTCATTACTCTCTTAAATTTATACAACACATTTACCTTACAATGTGTAACAAAGATTTAAGGCCTATTTCACCGCTTACTAATAAGTATATATCCGCTTACGGATAGTTAATTTACAACTTTTTTTGACAGATGTTGTATGGAGAATCTGTCAAAAAAGTTGTGGATAGTCGATACCGATACTTATATAACAGGCATATAAAACAGGCCTTAAATTTTAACTAATTTTTTAGGTATGAAAAAAAATGTTTAATATGTTATGGAGATACATTGTATTTCCTTGTCTATCAAGCGTCTTTTCCGATGTAACAGACAAGGACAAAACTATTCCACCATTCAATTGAAATTGAAAGTTTATTCGATACATTGTTTGCTTTGCACCTCTATTCATACTGATATTAAATTTAAATGTAGCTAATTTATAACTTTTTCGAGCAAAGTAAATAAGAAGTTTAAAAAATTATTATAGGGTGGTGGCTACCCCGGCGCGCCGCACCCGCGTGGGCCGGCGTTCCCGCGTCAGGGCATGCGACAGATGCAGCCCAACCAGATGGGACAGATGCAACCCAAGTAAGTGTAATCGCGCAAAAATTTACGGGATAAAAAGTATCCTATGTCCTTCTCCGGAACTGAAATACCCACACCAAATTTCAGCAAAATTGGTATCGGATACAGACAGACAGACATATTATATGGGTACAATTTTTGACTGTAAACTTTTTGCAATGCACTTCTTTGTAAAAATTGTTAAATAAGAAATAATTAAACATAGTCGAACCTTACATAAAATAAGTTTAACATACTTTTATTGAATTATGGTAATAATATTAATATTTAAAAAACAATATATCTCTCTTTCTGTCTGTTACCGGTATGAAAATAATGAGTCATGTATGCAAAATACTTTTGATTCCCGAAAAATGTACTGTTTCCGCGCGAAAAGTAAATGTTGGCGCAACTTTTATCTAGTATTAGGAATAATTTTTCAACTGATCACTTATGCCTTTTAGTCAAATGAACCCGATGGGTGGCATGGGCGGCATGGGTCCGATGGGCCAGATGGGCGGAGTCCAAATGGGTCCCGGACAGATGGGCGGCAACCAGATGAGCAGCGGGCAGATGGGCGGCAACCAGATGAGCAGCGGTCAGATGGGCAGCGGACAAATGAGCGGTCAGATGAGCGGCATGAGCGGGCAAATGTTTGGCGGACAGTACGGCGGTATGCAGCAGGGGTACGGATACGGGCAGCAGATGATGCAGGGCGGACAACAGCAGATGATGAACCAGGTGATCACTTTGTTCATTTAAGTGAAATATATCAACTAGATTTAGATTCATTCACCAATTGTTAATATTGGATTCGAAAATATTTCAAACTGATTTTTCTATTCGTTAAAATATTTTTACACTCCCTCTCTGAAATATTTCTAGATTTCTAAAGAGGGTTATGGATAAGAGTGTTATAGATGGAAGATTGGCATTCTCAATAATTAGTCGTCCAGTATGTTATAAACTTATTATTTGTGTTATCATAATCTTTAAGGCAAAGCTTAAAGTGACTTTTTTAACCAAACCAAAAATCCTATAAAATACTATCTTTAAAAACTACTTCATAATAGCAGAATATTATAAAAACACTTGTCTTTTCAGGGTATGGGACAGAGTAACCAAATGGGACAAATTGGACAACAAGTCAACCCGATGGGGCAGAGCGTCAACTCGATCGGGCAGAATGTGGGGCAGATGAACCAGGGTGTCGGCCAGTCGGGGCAAATGGGGCAGAGCATGGGGCAAATGGGCCAGGGGATGGGGCAAATGGGTCAGGGCATGGGCCAGATGGGGCAAATGGGACAGGGCGGGGGCATGGGCGGCATGAACAGCCAGTCCGGCTCGATGGGGCCGCAGGGAGGAAACTCCATGGGTGGATTCCCCGGCCAACAGTCATTCCAACAGGTGAGATAACGCAATGTCGATGCGCTCTCATAAATAAGGCACATTTCTTTTTGCCTCTTTTGAATTCCGTGTTAAAAACTTAATATATAATTTACATGAAAAAGAGTATGTTTTTTGTGTGAAATCTAAAAGTACTATCAAAGTACTATTAATACTCCTTTGTCCTGCCCATCTGGCAGGTCATGGATGTAACGTGTTTCCCGGCAGAAAGTAAGGTTGTAGAGCTGGATATTAAAAATGTGTTTATTTATTTGTAGAACATCATGGGCGGTCGTACTAGTCAAGAAGCGTACCTAGCTCAACAAAGACAAAACGCCAGACCACAGTATATTCAGGTACTTTTTTGTGTCAGGTGTAAAATATTTATTGAGAATATGTATAATATAGGTTTCTTAGGTATTTCATCACAAACTTTTTCTTTTCTCTTTCGTGAGTTAAATAGGCAGTTTTACCACTTCCTGAAAATTATTGGATAGGCTATCCACAACTTACTCGACAGTTTCTCTACAAGTTGTAGGTAGCCTTTCTAACACTTAACAGGAAGTGGTGCAATGGGCTCTTAATATTGTAAAATATTTACATTGAACGCCTGTTTCAACTCGCGTGATAAAAATCCAGGGTGGATTTGTATCATGCGAGTTTAAACTCTCTGGTTGGCTGGTGTGCTACCTCCACTGACCTGTATATTATAAATACGCTGGACTGACGATAAAACTAGTCATGGTTAGGCCGTAATTTGCGCCAATTTGGCGCTGATGACTGTGGTGAGCGGGAAAGGAACTAATGATAAAGATGGGACAATGAACCACATCGATATAAATGTTTAATACAGCTTAACTAATATATTCTGATGCGATTGTAGTCAGAGAGAACTCGGTAAAGTTTCTAAAGAAAAAAATAATATACTTCCAATACATTACCATTATTTTTTACTTACCTTCACACAGTTATAACACTCTTAAGTAACAAATATCGATATAAGTTTTATCGACACAAAACTTCCAGCGCTATTGAATGACATTGTTTTCATTTACAATTAAGAGGACATTTGCAAATTACGTCAGATTTAGTCCTTTTAGTCTAAAATTGTCTCAGCAATGAGCTGTCATTTCAAAGGGTATCCAGTCCAGTCCGTATTTGTATAATAGAGTTCAGTGGCTATATCTCACTCTATATAAGCTTTTCTAATATTCCCACAGCAAGCGCCGAACGTGACGATGGGTGGCATGGGCGGCGGCGGCGCGTACCCGCGCGGCATGGCGCCGGCGCAGGGCGGGCAGTATCCCCAGCTGGCGCAGCAGCAGCGCATGCGGCAGATGCTCGCCATGCAGCAAGGACCGCTAGTGCAGCATCTACAGCGACACCAGTACCCCCAACAACCTTACTAGCACTAATATCTATGCTCATTATATAAAGCTGAATAGTTTGTTTGTTTGAACGCGCTTATTTCAGAAACAAATGGTTCGTATTGAAAAATTATTTTTGTGTTGGTCCATTTACCAAGGAAGCTTAAAAAAATCGAGCTACGACCAATAGTAAACCGAGTAGCAATCAAAAAATGTTGTAAAAATGGGTTAACTTATAAAGTTTCACGCGGACGTAGTCGTGGACAACAGCTAGTGCATACATATAGTAACGTTGCCTTACGTCGCGTTTTGAATGGGACTGTCCTTTTTCGATACTTCGTTCCGGTGTCCCTGTTAATGACGTCGGAACATAGAAATGTCCCGTTTTCGCGTTAAACTTTAAATACCCCCAGAAAAGAAGCAGCCTAGTGTGTTACCAAAAAAAATTTAAATGCTTAAACTGGTCACATGTCTTTCTGTTAATGACTGTTTTATATCAATGATCTTACCTACTATGAGAAACGCTAAAATCTGTAAGGCATTTCTTAAATAATATGCTGACTCATGCTGAAAATTCTTACTGTCGCCGAAATTTTGACAATATCCCATTTTGATTAACAATAAAAATGTTTACTTTATGTACAGTACCTGGCAATAAATAATCGGCAAATTTCGGCTGCGTAGAGCGTTACCTCTGTCGTCGATGTGCAATCTTTTTGGCCAGTCCATGGACCTACGTCATTTGGTCGGAATATGTCAAATCTGTTATTTGTAGACAGGGTTTGATATTACACGACCAATTTACTTAGATCCGCAATCTGGCTCTGTATCAACTTCCCTGATAGCACTAGCAGTAAAACGTAGATGCTAATGCAGAATCTACCGAGCCATCGGTACCCACAGCCATCCAAAAAAAAAGGCCGGCAACGCACTTTCGACTCTTCGGATGTTACGAGTGCCCATGGGCGACAGCAGTTGCTTTCCATCAGGCAACCCGTCTGCTTGCTCGCCCCCTAAATATCATAAATAAAAAAAGCAATCTTATTAGCATGTTGCATTAAAGTGTACACTCCTTTGAGTATTAAGTGCCGTAGCATCCACCATATAGCCATGGCATCTATCTGCCGCTCTTATATATTCAATAATAACTACACTTTTATACTATCAAACTACCTTATATACCGAAACAACCTAAACACAATCGTTGTGTAACTGCAATTTATATGGACGAAAAAAATAAATAGATCTCATTAAATTAACTTTACAACATGATATAAATACTAAACACCTTGGTGTTTGATTTTGGTGTTGTTGTCACTTTCGCGTTTTTTTATGTATAGCCAAAAGACAAAATTTGGAAGCAGGAATGACCACTTTTTTAATTTATTTAATATAAATTGTTGGCTAAATATTTAATTCTGTGTTCTAATGCGTATTTTAATGATGTTAGCAATGTATAAAGGAAGTAAGTGGACCTTGCCTGTATTCTCTATGTAACCGAAATGCGATCAGAATAATTTGTAAATATTAGTTAATGTAGAGGTTGGTGTATGATTTATGTTAATTCCATGTGTATAACAATTTTGTTTTTAATAACTAAAGATTAAGTTTTTACATAAGAAGTATTATGATTAGCCTCAATAGTTTATATAATAATAAAATACTAACAATATCAAAGAGTACACAGTAAATATTTTATAGAGGTTTTTAAGTATATAATACGAAGTTAAGAGATCGGTTACTTTTAATTATTAAAATTAATTATTATATTTAGGACCCCGAAACACGTTTTTAGTTCTTTGTCATATTTTTACGTTATAATTCCGTCATGACATAAATGGTGAAATGGAATTTGTAATTTTTTAGACTTTGTATTAAATGTATTTAAAACAATTTATGGATTGTAATATAAATTTTAAGATTAGTGATATAATATTATGTGTAATTATTTTATTAATAAGATATTATTTATATACTGTGTTTTTATTACCTATTTTTGCACAAATCGCAATATGAATGATCTTATAAATGCAACATAAAATAAGTATAAGCATAGAGGAAAATAATTGGTCTATGGCATAAGTCACATGGCAACGCTACGCAGAGAGACGCAACATTTTATCATTTTTAAGGGGTATATTGTGTCTGACTTGGCTTCGTATAAACCGCTTGAAAAACTGTTCATACAAGGCCAATGATTAGCCAGGTTAGTCGCCAGTGTTGACCTCATGTAAAGTATTTATGACGGTTCAACCCCATAAGAAAAATAAATGGCCAATGGCCATTACGCCCAGCTAGCTTTTGCAGCTAGAAAGTCAATATGCTAGCAAAAGAAAACTTCTGGCTTCATGTAGGCCAAATTAGCGTAATTTTTAAGCTAGTAAACTCAGTAGTTGACAAGCTAGTGTCAGCTAGTGAATGTAGTTTAAGAGAGAACGAGCTTGCTACCCTGGCTTGAAAAACTAGCCTCGTAAATCGTGATCATCAGTTTTCGCGTAAATCCTTGAGTCGATTCTCAACTCTCAACTTTTGTTTTTTTTTAACAAATTTTTATTATCTTGCTTCATTAAATAAAAAATATTTGACGTTGACCTATGACAGTTAACCTGTGATCTAAGTAGTGGACAGTGTCAACTTTAAGTAGTACGTAGTAATCTATGGTGTCAACCACGGGAGTTCGACTTCCATTGCCGGCGGTAGTTGGCAGTCTGATACGTTATATCCCTTACTAGTTTGTAGTGTCAACTGTCATAGATCAAAACAAACAACAATGAGGTTTTGAGGTTATTTACTTGTTTACATTTTTTAATAGACTTTATTCCTTAAAATGTATAATAGTTTAAAAATTAACAGGTTAAATAAGTTACTTGTAACAAAAAAATTAAGTTCCTTCAAATGTGTCCTTGTAAAATATATTCATAGTTTGGGCTTGAACGACATTCCTAAAGTAACTGTGAGTGATATTCGTAAGTTGCTCCGGCAAAAGGGGTTTGCAGTTCAAGATGGGTTTACAGCTTTAACGACGAAGTGTACACTATGCCAAACTCCTGAAGACCAAAAAAAGGTCGAAAATAAGTTGTACGTCAATAAAATTACTGGTAAGTAAAAGTAGAATTGCAAAGCTTGTGTTTATGAAAATCTAGACTTACATTGCATCTCATTTATCTTCCAATGTTAAAATTAAAAAACTCATAAACAATTCACCACTATGCGTAAATATATCGTTTTAAACTTGCCTTACATACAATAATTACAGGTAATTTTGTGTGTCCTAAATGTAATATTCATGGCGATTGGAATATTCTGGAACGAATTATAAAGAAAGGAAAACTAGAAGGAACAATCAAGGAGTACATTGAACAGTTACAGAAAGATGCTGATGAGTTTCAGAAGAATTGGCAAGGGATTGTTGATGAAACATCACCCTTATCCAGCTTAAATGAAAGTGAAGCTATTAATCTGTTCCGATTGTTTGAATATCCAGTAAGTATTGCTATTTATTATTAAAACATTTGTTTGAGTATTAAGGCAAGCTAAAAGTCTTTTTTAGAAGTCAACATAAAATAATGAGACAGGGATATCTTGGTTTAAGAATTTAAATAGGTTTATTAAAACTTTTTTAATAAACCTTGTTTGAATTATCAACAGATTAATCTGATTAAAAAAAAAACATTATTTATAGGTTCTGTTTAGCAAGCACCCTTACTAACTTAACTTTATTTGCTACAGTATCACAGCGATGCCACCAAAGTATTATCTGAAGTTCGAGTATCCAGTGATCACACAGTATTATATTTCCCACTCACAAACTCCCTAGACAAAGTTGTTGGCTGCCGGAAAGTGAAAGCTGGCTTGGAGGATGAACCGGAGTATTGTGGAATGCACGCAGCTGGCTTATTTCAGTGTAGAGCCACTAAAGCTAGGAGTGATCAAGCCATATTAGTTCCTGATATACAAGATGTATTAAGTTTAGCTGATAGTAAAGTGCCAGGTGATTGTGCCAACTTTTAGTTAGGAGGAAATATTCTTACACATAAAACTAGGCTACCAACTCCAATTTTGTTATTTCATAAACCTTAATAAAAGTAAAAAGCCTTAAAATGATTCTTCAATACAGTACGCAATAAATAACAAACTTGCCTATATTAGATAAACATTACAAATGTTTCAGGAACCTTTGTATGGCTAAACAACTGCAGTCTGCCGCCAGTAGTACTGCCTACATTGGAAAACCACCAGAGATTATGTCTATGGGGGGACTGGAATAACATGCGCTCTGTAGCAGAAAAGTTAGGAGAACAGAGATGTAGGTTTATAAGGTAATTAATTTCCTTAACTTTATATAGACATAAGTTAGCTTGCAATAACAATTGTAGCCAAAAGTAAAAGAAGAGGATAACTAACATTTTACAATCTTTGAGTAAATATATTAATTTTTTCCTATAAATTGCCTTTTTGATAATCTAGCTTGTATATTTAACTACACATGAAATCCACATTATTTTCATTTCATTTCATTGTTATGGTCCTAAAGCGTCCATTTACGCAAAAAATCGGCAGATTTTAAATGTTAGTTACCAGCTTATTCCACTTATGTCTTCAATTATTGTGTTGTAGGTTTTGCTGCAGTAATTATATTGTATGCTGGGTTTTTCTTTATTAAATACATTATGTTCAAAAAGAATTTGAATACCAAAATTATGGAAACAAAAAGGCTGACAATAAAAACGCTCTTCTATTTACAGGCCAACAGATGGTCTCGTGACGGCGTCCGAGGCGGCGCAAGCAAACCTTTCGCTCAAGACGCTAGTGTCAGAGGCGAAGCCCGCCGCCCACCGCGCCATCACCACGTTCGCCTCGCTCAGGGACGACGTGTACGCTGAGCTCACTAACCTTGATAAGGTAAAGTGACCTCACTAAGGAACCATTAATTAAGTTCCTTACATGTAAAAAGGGGGCAATTTCAGCTTACTAATGCATGGCCAATAATGTTATACCATTGAATATGGTCAATGAAAGTACTTCATACACCAATCATAATTTCTGTGGTCCAGTGCTGAATTACGTTTTGGTATGAAACAAGATTGTAATGCAATTTTATTGTTATAGTATAACATATAACGCTCATTACTGCAAATATTGATTATTGATATTGGACCTATTAGCACCACGCCATAGATTTCTCTAATAACCAACACTTTACAATCACCACCTAGAAAAAACGTCTCTGGCGTTACCTTCGGGTTTTATGCTCAAATTAAAAGAAAAACTCCAGGTTCGCGGTGTAAAATGGCGTCGTTTTCCGGCGCTGTCGCGGCTGCTGGGCGGTCACCGGCGCGGGGAGCTCACCGTCATCACCGGACCCACCGGCTGCGGCAAGACCACGCTCTGTGCCGAGATGTCGCTCGACCTTGCTATGCAGGGGGTTCGTATATTTTTTAATAAAATAAGGGGGCAAGCGAGCAGACGAGTCACCTGACGGAGAACAATTTCCGACACCTATGGACACGTTTGCAGCATCAGAGCCGATCTAGCCGTTACCGTCCTTTTTTAATGAAAGAATAGGCTACGAGAGTTTTCCATAAGGCCGTGGTATCTTTCCGGTCGAGCCGGTTCTTTGTGTCTATTCGCCGCTTAAACTCTACCGAAAAGTACTACAACACCAAATAGAATATCAATCGAATGTCTCTGTTTGATCACGGGTGCCCGTGCGGATAGCCTATCTGACATTTATCGGAAAGTATTAACACAATAAATAACCCTCAGATCATGTTTTAGGTGACAACCCTATGGGGTAGTTTCGAGATCCGCAACTCTCGTCTGGCGCGCACGATGCTGCAGCAGTTCGCGGGCGTCCCCCTGGAGAACCACCTGCAGGAGTTCAACACACACGCCGACGACTTCCAGAAGTTGCCGATATACTACCTCGCCTTCCACGGACAGCAGCCGCTCAACGTTGTTATGGAGGTACTATAGGAGGAAATTTATTTGAATGCTCAGACAGCTGACCTACTTGTTCTGATATAGTATTTTATTTTCTTAAATACTATTACTTGTCCGTGACTTATTATTTAACAAACCAAATTACTTAGGTCCACGAACTCATTCAACTTCTCTGATTGTACATGTGCGAATTTTGAATAGAAATCATTGAAATGTTTTCGCCGCCGGTACTTTCTAGTTGATTTTAGCACCCCCTCCTGATTCTCGCGCCCTAGGGCGCAGGCTTATTACTGATAGTTCAACTCAATTGTGCGCGCGGCCCTATGTGTGGGTACTTGGACGGCGCCTACCGCTTCAGTGTCACATGAATGAAAGTTGTGTAGCCACAAGCGCACGCACACAAAGCCAAACGCACAACTGAGTTAAACTACCAGAATCCTATAGTGCCTGCCATTAATCAGAGTTTATTCCCCAGGCGGT
>JAOTAV010000834.1:0-10236 GCA_026546445.1 Cyclargus thomasi | reverse complement strand
CCGAGCCCCGACGTGGGCATCAGCATACAGAACATATCAGCCAACTGGACCGATGACGCTGTCACTCTAAAAGACATCACCATCACCATCCCCAAGGGCAAACTCTGCGCCATCATCGGATCCGTTGGATCGGGAAAGGTAGGATTATTAGACATTTTAATGTCCGCGCTTATGTTAAGTAGATAAGGATTTAACTAAATTTTAACTTAATTTAAGGTGACTTAACTTGTCACTTGCTACTAAATTTTGTGTTTACATGCAATTAATAAATTAAAATTAAGTTAAAATTTAGTTATCTACTTAATACGTGTAAACCAGACATTAAAGACAATTAACGATGACTTTTTAATTAAAAATTTTGATAGAGTTCCTTTTCCTGTCTAGGGACCATCCAGGTAATACGTCACTTAAATTTCATGATTTTTAAAACCTTTCCTTATGTCGGACATCTCCTTATGTGCCGTCTCAATTTCGCAATTTTACTTGTCAAACTTGTCGACCCCCGTCCCCCACCATTTATGTGTGACGTATTTTAAGGATGGTCCCCGACCTCTTAATTGAATTATTATCTATTATATAAAAATAAGTCAAGTTTTCCTTCCTGCCGATTTAACTCCAGAACACACGAACCGATTTCCACGGTTTTGCGTTCGTTGGAAAGGTCTTGGGCTTCGTAAGGTCTATAGCAAAGAAAATTCCGGAAAAAATTCAAGATAAAAGTTACCACGCGGACGAAGTCGTGGACAACAACTAGTAACTTATAAGTAACCTGAATGCGATAATAAAATGGCAAAGTGCCAAAATGCGCACCCTTGCGAATCCTGTATTCGGCATTTGTATAGGTTTGTTGAGGATGAACATTGCAAACAATTTTGGAAATCATGCAAGAATAGTTTCACAGAGCCAGTGAACATTCGGGCCAGTTAGTTGAAAATGCACACGGTTTTATTTTGTTACTGACATGCCATAGCTAAATAAACACGATGCATACCATACCGAGAAGAAATTATTCTATTTATGTCAGACAGATTATGTAATAAGTTGTAAATTAAGAAATTTAAAACACCATTTTCCTATCTTAGCCATTACTAGAGGTCACCTGTGGTAAAAATTAAATTCATCGTGTAGAGGAGCTATAAAAAATAAAATCTAATTTAATCACAGATTTCAATTTGGCATAAAGGTCTCATTACCAGGCTTTTAAGTTTAAAAAATACAGACGTCAACAATAAATAAAAGAATACTGCGTGTATGATTACGTGTCATGACAAAATATTGTAGTGTACGTGTTGTAGTGTGCGAAGCGTTTTATTTATTAAAAGTTTGTAAGATAAAAACATATTTAAAATAATATTGGTATTCCACGCGCCTCCTCCATATCAACTTTAACTGGTAGAAATTTCATGATTTTACATTTACGCGTCTTTTGTAAAAAGGGGTACAAAGCTCGCGTATTAATATATAGATAATACCTCTAAGGTATTACATACTTGTACATTCTCTATTACGTTATCTTTTAAGCATAAAAGCTGGATCGAAGAGAATCAGCACAATCGTTTGAAAACTACAATGCCACGCACAAATAAGCATATTGACAAACACATCAGTCTTATTATACGACTATTATTTTTTTCAGAGCTCCGTCCTGCAGCTCCTTCTTAACGAGTTGCGTTCAACGAAGGGCAGTATCTACCTGTCGGGACCGCTCTCATACGCCTGCCAGGAGCCTTGGCTGTTCGTAGCCACCGTCCGACAGAATATCCTCTTCGGCCTGCCTTATAATCCCAAAAAATATATGGAGGTTTGTGTACTCATTTAATATGACAGACATATCTAAAATGTTCAAAGCCAATAAGAATGTTTCAATTAACACAATAATAATCATTTATTTCTAAAAATTACTTCCTCACTAATATTATAAATGGGAAAGTGTATTTGTTTATTTGTTTGTCCGTGCTTCACGTTCTAACGAAGCAACCAATTGACTTGATTTTTGGCATAGACTTAGTTGAAAGGATGGAGAGTAACATAGGCTAGTTTTGATAAAAAAAACATCACGTTTTTGAAAAAATTGTATAATCGTGTCTTAACGTCCGTAATACTTTTAGGTTGTAAGAGTATGCGCATTACAAAAGGACTTCCAGCAATTCCCTCATGGTGACCAGACCCTGGTTGGAGAGAGGGGAGCTTCACTGTCAGGAGGTCAAAGAGCTCGTATCAACCTCGCTAGAGCTGTTTACCGCCAGGTTAGTTTTTGCATTTTTAGGAAGCAAATATCTTAAGAACTGTTTATTTCTTACATAACATCAAAACTATTCCTCTTGAATCAAAAGTTGCCACCCTCGTAACGTATCGGTATAT
This sequence comes from Cyclargus thomasi, assembly GCA_026546445.1. Classification (NCBI taxonomy): domain Eukaryota; kingdom Metazoa; phylum Arthropoda; class Insecta; order Lepidoptera; family Lycaenidae; genus Cyclargus; species Cyclargus thomasi. The sequence continues at coordinate 7,875 of JAOTAV010000834.1, read as the reverse complement.
AAGTAATACTTCAATATAAAGTAACTTTGAAAGTTTTTGATTGGCTACTTAAAATGCCAAATAAGCAATTATATGATAAGAATCTTTTGAAGCAAAAGTGATTATAATGCCATTATCAGGTAATAAAGGCTACGTGTTGGATCGATTTCTTGAAAAGAAACCAAGTTCACCTAGAAAATATAGGTTTACATTATTTGATGACTGTTTTATGCATCAGACTTACGTTATCATCCGACCTCAAATTTAAAAATACTCATAGAAACCTTTATCCATCCACTATATCTCTCCAAAGATAGACTTTCGGACCACACTACTTCAGGGCCTGGTAGAAAGCATGACCCCTTTGCAGGTTAATTTAGAGAACTCTCAATTCTGTGTCAACACGTCCTGTACACGTCTTTGATTACATGTAGTTATTTCCGGCTTCAATCTGAGTATATTTTAATTACCAGGCTGACATCTACCTGCTAGACGACCCGCTGTCGGCAGTAGACGCACACGTCGGTCGGCAACTGTTCGACGAGTGTATCAACGGCTACCTTCGACACACCACGAGGATTCTCGTCACCCATCAACTGCACTACCTCAAGGCCGTCGATTACATCGTGATTCTGAACAACGTAAGCTTACACCTTTAATTTACAGCGTCTTACTTTCGTCTATTTTTCAAGCAGTATTTCAAATAGTGACAAACTATACGTAATATTATCTTTCTCGTTTCTGCAGGGATCCATCGAAGCAACAGGTAGCTACTCAGAACTAGTCACATCGGGCAAAGACTTTGCCAAACTACTGGACGCTACTCATGATGAAAATGAAACTAATGAGGATGTTGAAAAACCCATGCCAATGTCACGTCGCGCCTCGAGGGTAAGTTTCATGGTCGAGGGTAAACCACAAAACTCTGTAAACTTATCTAACAGGGCCTTTCTTTTTGTCTATCTCACGACGATAAAGATAGTTTCTATTTATGGTACAAAGGTTGAAATATACAATCATTTCTTAACAGGTATCTACAACTAGGAGAGCGTCAATAGTTTCGACTTGCCGACGAGCTTCGTTGGCTTCTGCTGTGTCTATCGGAACTGAAATTCCTGCACAAGAGATGGAAGAGGAAGAGAGAGAGTCTGGATCCATGGGCTGGCATGTGTATGGTGCCTATATGAGAGCAGGTGGCAAAGCTCCAAGACTGTTGCTGATGGTGCTGCTTCTAGTAATCGGACAACTATCCGCTACACTTTGCGACTATTGGGTGATGTTCTGGTAAGTATAACAAAAATCACCAAGATAAAAGGAATATTTCGCAAAAGAATTTAAAAATTACTAATACCTTTTTTATTTTAGGACAAACGAAGTCACACGGCTCAAGGAAAGAGAAAAGAATAACACAATCACTGATGATTTTGACATGGACGTGAACGAAAGGGCAAACTCTACCTTCAGCTTAGCAAGTTACTTCTCTGGAATTGAAGCTAAGCCAAGTAAGCGATTTTTGTATTTCCTGGCAAAATAAGGAAATGGCGCGTTTACATTAAACAATTTTAAAGTTAAACATTTCTTTGTTATAGTCTAAAAAATTTAATGGTTTGAATGTTTTCAGGTATGGATATCCACGCATACATCGGCCCACTGGACACTGTGCAGTATCTGTACATATACACGATACTTATAATTTGCTGCATCTTCTTCATCACTGCCCGTGCTTTCATGTTCTTCAAGGTCTGCATGACGGCTTCCAGAAACCTCCACAACGACATGTTCCATTCCATGCTGCGTGGTGTAATGAGATTCTTCGACACTAATTCATCAGGTATCTAGATCATCAGGTTATAACTAAAAGTGTATATCTGCCTCTACTGTACAGGAAAGACTAGTATATGTATGTATACTTTTTTCATGTGTGAACAATAGTTTCAATATAAATTCTTCTTCCAGGTCGTATTCTTAATCGTTTCTCAAAAGATATGGGTGCCCTTGATGAACTGTTGCCACGTTTCTTCCTGGAGTGCATACAAATTTACCTTGTGATGTCCAGTATACTGGCTCTTAACGCAGCTGCCCTAGTGTGGACACTTCTGCCTACCACATGTATTCTAATGGTGTTCTACATGATCCTTCAGATATACTTGAAATCAGCGCAATCTATTAAGCGTCTTGAAGGCACAAGTAAGTATGACTATACTTTTGAAATAGCTCTTTCCAATTACTGACTATTGACCTCTAATATAAGTAATTTATAGCTTGTATGCAGTATATTCAAAAATATTTATTAAACCTCTTACAGCTCGCAGTCCTGTATTTTCCCACATGTCAGCAACCCTTAATGGAATCAGTACTATCAGATCAGCCGGAGCCCAACAAAGACTTATCAAGGAGTTTGATCGTTTCCAGGTATATCTTCTATCCTTTTAAAATCTTATAAAAAGCTGCAGTAAACGTCAAAAGGTTAACCCAATGTTTATTTTTAAGGACGTGCATACTTCAACTTGGAGCAGCTACCTCGCCAGCGGAGTTACTCTCGGCTTCTGGTTGGACTTTATCTGTGTCCTTTACTTGACCATCGTCATCGTGGCCTTCCTAGTCATTGATAGCAGTAAGTTCATCTACTTAATACACAACATACATACATATAGCCAGGGCCTGATTAACCCATAGGCTAAAGAGGTTGCAGCCTAGGGCGCGGAGATTAAAAGTAAAACCGTGCTAAAATGCCGTGTCTTTGTATGCAATGTTAGTTAAAAAAAGTTGATTGGCAGTCAAAAAACTTGATCAGTCGCTGCATGTAGCATTTAACCGTGTCCACTTCTTCTACACAATAATTTTGAATAACATTTTTCTAGAATTACATAAAACCCGACACTTATCGCAGCCATGTAAAATTACATAAGTCTGATTATTTCACAGAAACCATATTCTCTGGCAACGTGGGATTGGCAATATCCCAGACTCTGATATTGACGGGCATGTTGCAATTCGGCGTGCGGCAAACTGCGGAGGTCATATCGCAGATGACCAGCGTGGAGAGAATCCTGCAGTATACCCACATAGAGCGTGAACCACAGTGGGATAAGGGAGGTCAGTAATAATATACTAATAGTCCAGCTAAAACTAAAAAACTAGCGGTTCCACCTCGAAATGAGAGATACCCAGCTGGAAACTTGTAATAAATTTTACATTAACAGTCCAAAAAATGTCTCAAAACCTACCAACTATAGCCTGTCCGCATCATATTAATGACTAAGACCAAAAGTAGAAAATCTACTCTTGCAAGTTTCTCGTTTAGTATAAAATTTACGCTATGAGTATATTTGTAAATAATGTAGGAAATTAAATTTTCAATAACTTTTGTCTTGTATTTTTTTTTATATCTCAAACTCTTTTTAAGATAGATGACGTTATATGCGCTAATAATAATGCGCCACATGAGCCCGTATCAAATATAAAAGATTTACTTACGTATTCTCCAGTGGCGTAACTATACCGTTCGAGTCCCGTGGCAGATTCGTTTTTGTTCCACTATGTCAATCCAATACAAAAACACGTCAGGCGATTATTGTAGATCGGGGGCCCCTTCCGGCTGGGGGCCCGTGGCATTTTGCCCCTAGACAAGTGGCAACGAATTTGCCGCGGGCCTCGAACGGTATAGTTACGCCACTGCTTATACCTAATTTATGTATTTTCTCTTTGTAAACAATGCAAATTATTACTTTTGAGAATTGCGGTTGAACAAGATTTAAAACATTTTATATCCTTGGAAATAGTTCGAATGCTTAACACTTGGCAACTGCCTCCTATTTTTATAGGTCAGCGTACTGATAGTTTTATGTCTTGCTATTCTGATAGGTTTTTTACCATTCCAGCCAAGGAAACGCCTAAAAATTGGCCAACTCGCGGCCAACTTGAATTCAGAAATTGCTACATGAAATACACGCCAGAAGATTTGCCTGTACTCAAGAACCTGAACCTTGTCATCGAGAGTGGCTGGAAGGTAAGAAAGACCCTAGCCTGATTTGATTAAAATTTATCAAGTTATATCATTTATAGTTAAATTTTGATCACCTAATAACGTACCATCGGAGAAATTCATTCATAGATGACGTACCTACATCATTAGATCGGAATATGTCAATTCCATTTAAGTCGTGATCTGTCGGATGTTGCTTAGCGTCATAACGCGACTAAATATGGCTATGAATCAATTTCCGAAATCGCTAGTTTATCAACGTTGTATATTTATTCGTTTCTAATTTAAATTTTGTGCACAGGTGGGAATAGTCGGGCGAACGGGTGCCGGAAAATCTTCGCTCATTTCGTCACTGTTCCGACTTGCTATCGTTGAAGGAGAGGTTATTATAGACGGTGTAGACACCGGCAGCTTAGCATTACAGGTAGGAATTTAAAATATTCCGATTCAAAGACGACTAAAGTTATAAGAAGATAAGATTTGAAGCAGGAAGAGTAGTATGATTTTAGTAACCCTTTGTTATTTTTCCAGGACCTTAGATCGAAAATATCAATAATTCCTCAAGAACCAGTACTGTTCTCCGCCTCAATAAGATACAACTTGGATCCCTTCAACTCGTACGAGGATGATGCGTTGTGGAAAGCACTTGAAGCGGTAAATATTGACATTACCTAGTGCAATGCTTTTGAATCGAAGTAGGAGCTTAGACAACTGCTTTTCTATTGCTATCTTTATAGAATCAACAGTCAAGAAGTATGAGATAGACACGAGTCGATTGTCGACATATTAGCTATATAATCAGGGCCGTATTTTAAGGCTGCGCGTCCTGGGCTCCTGTAGCTTTCTGCTCCTAGAAGCTCCTTTTGGTCCTAGAGTAAACACGGAGTGTATTTATCGGCGTATCATCGAACACTCATGACAATAAAACCTCTTTAACCGGTAATTCTATAAAGGATCAATAAAGAAAAGTTGTTGGCTAAGCACTCTGGTTATTCGAAATCTATATCGTATTTGTTCCATACACTTACAATAAGTTTGTCAATCTTATAGGTTGATCTGAAGGCAGCTATCCCAGCTCTGGACTTCAAGGTGTCAGAAGGTGGTTCCAACTTCTCGCTGGGACAGCGGCAGCTGGTCTGCCTGGCCCGAGCCATACTCCGCGGAAATCGTATACTTGTGCTAGACGAAGCCACCGCTAATGTCGACCCTAAGTAAGTTTTTTCTCTAGTTTCTTTTAAGTCTGTTAGGACTTGAATATTGTAGTAATAGACAGTTAGTTTCAAGATGATAGTTTTGAAAGACGCCAAAATGGATAGCTGCGAACACAAAATATAAGGTTAAACATGGAGTAACAAAACTGAGTGATTAGGGTTTGTATCCCTTGTATACAGTTAATTTTAATATTAGCAGCCCCGAAAACGAAAAAAAATATAATCACTTAGTTTTAATGCAGGGTGCATTAAAACTAAGTAATTAATATTTTTTTTTAGTTGGGTTGGTATATATTCCTTGTTTTATGGAATTCCCATGACTAATGAACCTGTTGGCTATCGATACTTGTGACAAAATCTGAACGAAAAATTTCGTCAACAGAACCGACGAATTCATCCAAAGAACGATAAGAACGAGGTTTGCGGACTGCACCGTGCTGACCGTGGCGCACAGGCTTAACACCATCATGGACTCGGACCGCGTGATGGTGATGGACTCCGGCCGGCTGGTGGAGTTCGACCACCCGTACCGCCTGCTGAGCAACCCCGAGGGACACTTCACCAAGATGGTCAACGAGACCAGCGACAAGATGTCCGCGCAGCTCTTCGAGATCGCAAAGAAGACGTTCGTCGACGGCGGCGGAGTTATCGAATAGTGCGGCTAGTCGAAAACCAATCGACAGTTTCGATAGCGAAGTTACGTGTCAAAATGTATGGGATTTGATTTAACGTAGGCGCCATGACATTAGCGATGCGTTTATTCCACAAAAGTCAAATCCCACACATTTTTTACAACTACCTTCGCCATCGCATCTGACGTGTGTATTTTGGCTAAGAACTCTGTATTTGTTAAGTTTCTCGTGAATAACGTTTTGGAATAATGCAGTTAGGTACTTAGAGATATACTTAGTCATTATCATGTGCCCTACCGTTCGCATAAGTTTCGTTGCCATTTAGTGGAGTACGTGAATAAATCCAACTTACACTAGTTAAACTTCCCCTAATTGTAAGTTACCTAGAGGTCGAGTAGGTAGATGTAATATTTAGAGGGCATCAGAATTTCTGTCACAAAATAATTTAATAGGGTCAAAAATACGTCCTTACATCCAATTTACCTACCTGAAACTGAAATATTTTAAAATGATTATTTTGAAAGCGCAGTCCTGCGTACTTATGCGTATTAACGAATCCTATTCAAGACAATTTTTGATAAAAATTCTGGCCTGGTTATACATAAGAATCTTTTGAATTTATATATTTGGAATTATAATAATAACTAGGTAAGTGTATGTTAAGTACCTCTTGTACATAATGACTTAGCGGCATTTTATTCCAACACGGACTGATAAATATATAAGTGAACGATGTTTAGTTATTAAGGAAAGTGACTAGGAGAAATTGTTATTTATTTTATTAATTTACAATCATAACATTTTGTTATTATGGGTACTGTGAAATAAATATTGTGATTGCCATAGTTTGACCTCGATCAAATAAAAATAAGATATAATTTTTCTTTTATTTCAACGTATACGTATCGTTTGAAACATCCTCGCGATTATGGAAGCCCAAAACATTGTAAAAGTAAAAAGTTAGGGCGACTATAAAGCAGCCCCAAAAAGTTTTATATTTTTTCCCGCCAATAACTGCGCTCGCTCTCTAGTCTCAAGGCAAAGGTAACAACTAGGTATGTAAGGTTTTCTAGGTTTATGCATAGACCAATTATTTTATAGACTTACAGATCTATGGTTTATGTAAGGTTTTTATGTGCTCCTTCAATAACAATAATAATATTTCCTTTTAAGAAAATATTTTTAATTCCGAACGTAGTTTGTAAACTTTTTGGTGGAAGAACATGCCAATACGATGTCACATTTTAAGTAATGTCAAAGAAACAGTTAAATACCAAAAAACATGTTTGAGAAATAGAAACAATATATACTTTATTCTGTAAATAGAAAATTAAATCATGAACACCTAAACAAGACCTAAATTAATGTTCCGACAACCCAAATCAAATGAGTCTCTAATATTAACTTGGAAATAACACAAAAAAGATGGCGAAGGAAATGTCGCAGACGAATGTCGAAAAACCCGCCTCGGCGACAGCTGATCCCACGTCGAAACCCAAACCCATCTCGAGACCCACAGCGTCGTACTCGTTCAAGGACTTATCCAAGATGTTGTCGGACGCCACCAACATCCGCGACCCGAAAACCCAGTCGGTCGTGCTAGTGGGTTTACTGGTGGTGTTGGGTATAGCGCTGTGGTACGGCTTCAGCGCCAACTGCATGAGTCGACGACGAAGAAGAAGGAGATCATCCAGCCCTTGTTGGTAGGTTGACCATGCTTAATAAGGCCATCGAAGTGCCATAATACAACTACCGTAGTTGTTGGTACAACCGTGGTTGTGGGCACCGTAGTTACAGTTAAGGATCATGGATAGTCCAAATAACACTCCAGATTCTTTCATAAACACGGAAAGGGACAACGAAATTCGTGTGACCGGCCGACAACTAAAACTACGCCCTGGTGCATTTCGTACCGTAACCGTTTATTTACCGTATGTTTTTCTCTCAGTTACCAATCCATATTGTGGTATTTCGATGGCTTGAAGACTTGAGCTGACTTAGAAATTTTTACAACACCATAATTTTCCTCTATTAGTTGTTGTCCGAAACCTCGTTCGCGCAGAAAATC
>JAOTAV010000833.1:0-10236 GCA_026546445.1 Cyclargus thomasi | reverse complement strand
GTGGAGTACCGCCGAGTTTTTAGTGGGTAGGGGCTGCGTCTACTACCATCTTCCCACGCAGCAGAGACCCACATACTGCGGACAGGACCCCCCATCCCTCGCAAGATGCTTAAAAGCATTTTCTCGGCGTAAAAAAAAAAAAAGGCCTGACAAAACTGCTGAGTGATTTTTATAAAATTTGGTATATAGCCTATTTAGTAAGTGACTATGTTTTTTATTCCAAATCCACTCCCGAGAGATAAGGCATTCATCATTTTGTAAATGTCCTCATTCGTCGCGAGCAAAGTCACAGTCCAAAGTTTTTTTTCTTTATTTATATTATTAGTCTAACAACAAACATGTTTTTTTTTCAAGTTTCTTATTTTTACTACTACTACTAGGTACTAGGTGGTGCTGCATTACGTCTACATCGCACTATCGCTTGTACAGAAGTGTAAAGCTTGAGCTGTTTGACTTTCAGAACATTGTTTTCATAATTCTATGTCGGTACTGGTACGAAACCCTTTGTGCACGAGTCCAACTCGCACTTGGCCGTTTTTATTTACATGTGTTGTAGTAAGTTTTAAGTATTTTTTTTTCTCCAGTTTATTGTCAATGGCACAGAGAAATATGATGGACTTTGTCTTTTACAAGTTAGATTTGATAAGGTTTGGTTTGAGTCCCCTCTTGCTAATATAGCGCAATTCATGAATGACCCCTTACTTTCATCAGTTATCCAAATATCAAACATTGATATCTCAAGGGAAGCTTATCAAACAATACTTAACTTTTTATATCAGGCCATTAAAAAATTATGTTTATTATTGAATTATCATATAGCCCCTTTTTGATAAGTTATCTATTAGATATGTATTGATATGCAAAAACATAACTACATACATAATAATGACCTTTACAAAAAATCTAATTTAATCTCAATCAGGAATTTCTTAATTTTTGAGATGTTTTCATTGTAGTTGTAGAAAAAAGATGGATCTGATATTTTCAAAACTTTTGTAACTGATAAATTGACACATTTTTGTGCTTTATTGATTAATAATAGTTTTTTTAATAACCCAACCAGACTATTGGAAAAATATATTTTTAGATGATAAAGCACAAAAATAAACATTGTTTTATGCAAATAAAAATATTTTAAAATTCTGATCTATCTTTTTTCTATGACTGTGATGTTTTTTGTTAAAAATGTATATATAATTATTTTTTTTATTTATATTTTTTTTACCTTTTTCAGCAAATCTTGTTTGGTAGGAAGTGCATACATGGCTAGTATAGCTGCCTTCTTAATGTACCAGGGATGAAACTCTGCCAATGTCTCGTTGTAGGAGGTCTGGCATGTCGCACAAGTGTCCAAATTTTCATTCTCTTGACTGAGACGTTTTAGGAATAGCCGTATAAAATCTGAAATTAACAAGTTTAAATATTTAATAGAATCAGGCTTTGTACAAAATTGGATGTTGTTCATAGAGTCCACATCCTGAGGATGCCGCTGTGTTGGGGTGAAACACGTGTCAAAGTTCTCAACCAGCATTTTTACTTGCAGGTTGAGGTTAATTTTTGCGGAATATTGCTAAAGATCTTAATTTACTAAACTTGTAACAAGTTTAAGTATTTTATTTTGGAGTTTATAGAAATAATTAACAAAATTGCTAGCAATATCTAAGATCTCTTAAAATTGAGCCCTACACTCAAATTTCACTGTTGTCAATTCTTTGGACTGATTTCAGTGTTCCATGTTCTGGAGTATCTCGATTAATTAATCGAGTTTCAAACCATTTCACTCCAGATTGCCATATGTTTGTTAGTTTTAGTGACCAAGGGTTTTGTAAATTGCATTTTGAATTATTACCTAGGCCCCGGTGCAATCTTAGCATTGTCCTCGAGCCCGACACAAACCCCTTCTTCTCATATAAGCTGCTTTCTTTCTCATACTTCATCATTTTCTTGTAGGACTCATAGTAAATAGAATCCTCTTCTGATCTAAGTTTCTCCATCACTTTTATTTTACTTTTTACATCACTGCTCACAAACGAGAAAACTGACCCTATTAAATTGAGGAACCTAAACAAAATGTTAAATAAATAGGAAAATACCTTATGGCACAATGGAATGTATTGAACACAAAACATACTTTACGAGTTCGTTGTAACCATCAATATAATCTTCTATGATCACATCGTCGTCGTCTTTAAGACTTTTTTTAAAGCACTCGTTTACATATATTAAATCTAGAGTGTCTGCTTTCGACATTTTGTGAGATATAACTTAAAAATTAAATATTGAAGAAATCCTGTCGCGTAGAGCCAGCCCAGAAATTCTGACTAGAGTGGATATGACGTTGACTTTTGACAAGTTAAAACAGCTGATGTCAAAGTCAAAACTCATACCGTCAAGTTGCAAAAAAATAAACGAAAAAAATAACATTACTTAAGCCCCTTCCCCACTCATGGCATTCGAAACTTTCGCCGGAAATACACGACATTCCTATTCTAACTAAGAAAATTCACATTCGAGCTGCGCGGCGCTAACTATTAATGCGAAATTATTTCATTTACAGCGAATAAAATTATCAAAAAAATTAATTTTAGCTAATACTACAAAAATAATTTTATCTGCAGGGCAATCGCGCTAAGTTATTTTAAGTGAAATGCAAACGAAACTGAAACGTTTCTTGACTTTTTGACGTATTAGCTCAGTGGAACGAAGCTGAACCATTGTTACACTCAAACGCAATTCAGACGCTGTCAAACGAAATGTTAGTCCGAAGCTACTTTAGCTCGCACGCAACTCAAACGTTTAGTGTTTGGCGTGTTAAATTGACGAAAATCGATGAAGAAAGAATACTATATATATTATGCTTATAAAACAATTAATATAATAAATAATTAATTTGCTTGTGTATTACTTTTTTAATTTAATAAGAAGTGTTTTGATTTTTAGTCTTTGACATGTCCATCGAAATTCTACGTATTATGTGTCCCAAAACTATATTAATATCACGAATCACTTTTCACTACACTAATCGCAATCGTAAAATAAAGTAACACATTATACTAAATTAATTTTAACATTTCCATTCGCAGCTGCAAAATAAAATTTTCATTTGATCTTATCACACTCGCATTGCATAAACACCAAACAATATATCTATTGATGAATCGACGAGCGCATCGGCTTTGTCGCGTTCATATTTAACCCAATCAAAATTGAATCAGAAGGGCGCTGATTGGTCCGCTGTAACGTTTAGTTACGTCCGAGGTACGTCTGAGTTTCAGTTACGGTTGGAACATGGCTCGAATGTTAGCACGATACTAAAATTTGTTAAGCCGCAACAATATATGTATCATAGCTGAAACATAACCGAAGCAAATGCGAACCTGAGTTGAAACGTTTGAAAATAGCGCGATTGCCCTGCTAAAAGTATAAAAATTAATTTTGGCAAATAGCACAGCGGTAGCACGCAGCATGCGTCATAGACGTAAAAATTGGCATGCTTAAGAAATTAATATACATTAGCATTAATTCTCATTACTATAAGGCAACACGAAACTTGGTGAAACTCCCGGCATGTCCCGCCAATATGGGGACATGTCGATCATGGACGGGACCGCTCGGATATTGACGGCCTATGCCCTCTACAATCATGTTTCGTGTAGTTCCGGAGGGAATGTAGAGCGTCAAGCGGGCTTTATTCTTTGAGTAGACGTCACCATTGAATGCAATGTGTATCTCGGTGAGTTTTCTGAACCTCATCATTTAAAGCTGACGTACGTACTGTTTACTGGGTATTCAACATACAAAAAGCTTAGTCGGTCAAAATTTGTGTGAAAAATGGGATGCATCCCGCTACGCAACGCCGCAGTATGCTCACTCTTAAACTATACCCCGGCTCTAGATTAGTGCCGTGAATTAACGCCAAGAACTCACGGCACTAGTTATCTCCCACAAATTTAACGTACGTGAACCCCGCAAACAGCGTTCAAATTTTCGTTCACGCATGTTAACGGTGCTTAAGAGCCGGCATAAGACAAAGTTTTTGACTACTGTCATTTGTCAAATTTAGACTGGATTTTGCAACCAAAGAGAAAATATTGCAACATTTTTGATTTTGTTTTGTGTTGGGCTCGCCAAGTAAAAATTTTATTTAAACATTCGCGATATCAATATTTGTGCAGTTTGAATAATATAAAATCCATTTTCAAACAAAATCTAAGAGTTAAAACTGTTTCCAATATACAGAAAATTTAAGGATAAGTGTCGGACAATTACCATCCAAACAAAATGACTTCAAATCAAGAAAACGACGATGATTCATTCATCTTAATTCTTGGGACATCGCCGAATGGAACCGTAAAATGCAATGGGACCACGGTAAATGGCGATGCTATGCAAAAATCTCAAATTGAGGATGCTATGAAAAATTTACCAGAGGATTCCAGTCGTGCATTCAAGGCGCAATTTCAACTTGGAGAAAGTGTATGTATCACACTTTTAAACAGCTATTGCTATATATGTTTTCTCCGCAAGAGTTAGATTCGGTCCTAGCCTGGGTTTTTGTCTCGAGTTTTCGCCCAAACTGGCTATGCGTAGGTCAAATTCAGTTGACTAATTTCCTACGTTTTGAATAGGTTGCATGCATGCAGTTTTTATACAATAGGTAGCCTGAAGTGAGTGAGTTGAATACAGTCAAACCTGGATAAGTGAGAGTTCAAGGGAGCAAAATCCCATTCTCGCTTATAGAGGTTTCTCACTAACCCGAGTTTCTCGCTAATGCAGGTACATGGGTAGCGTTTCTCGTTTATAGAGGTCACATTAAGTATGAATATAGTATGAAAGCAAAACAAATTTATGTACTGTATAATTTTATTTTATTTAGAACTTATTTACATTTAAAAAAATCCATCAATTTAGTTTGGGTTTCTGTTTTTGTATTTTGAATACTTTTCTCCAGTTCATAAATTTTGTCGAATACTGCTTGATCAACAACTGCCGCGTATTCAAAGTACTGATGAACCGTCTCCAACGCATCTAAAGCTAGCTTCATCGGAATGATCTTTATTTCTGTTTCTGGAATCTGTGCCTCGTCTTCACTGTCATTTCCAGCAGTACAGGCAAGTTCCACGAAATAGAATAGGTACAATATTGACGAGAAAACAATACAAAAGAAAGGTAGTAAGTTTCACGAAAGCTAAGAATGAGTCATAAAATAACAGATGTTAAATTTGTAATTTGTTTTGTCATATATTCCTCCTGATTAATATAGATAAATAAAGCTCGACTGTCGCTTATAGAGGTCTGGATAAGTAGCAGTCTCACTTACGGAGGTCGATGAGGGAGAATCGACTCTCTCTTACAGAGGTTTCTGTTTTTTGCTAATAGAGGTTTTGGGAGCTTAAAATGACGGGTCCTGGCTATTACTCTCACTTATAGAGTTTTCTCATTTATCAGATAATCACTTTCGAAAACAGGATACCAAATTCTAAAAAAAAACCTTTAAAACAATAATTGCATTTTAATTAAAAGACAGATGGCAAAAATTTAATCTGTAACACTCATTTTGATGTGAAACACCATGGGAAGTACCAATTATATAGTTAAAATGAAACTGTGTGTAGCATAATTATGATGATGATTATTGATGAAATTGATGAAGTGGGATTTGCTTTGAGTTGTCTAGATACAGCCAAAATCCCCAAATTACTACCAAAAAATCCATTTGTACAGAATCTGACTTTTTGGTTGCATATACCTGGAATCCTTCTATAGTCAATTTGAGAAACCTCCTTTTTTGGAAGTTGGTTAATAAAATGAGTTAGACTTAGTAAGTTCAGACTGTGCAGTTAAAAAAAGCTTTACTGCTTTCTATATTTTACTTGCTGGACTTAGCAGATTTGCACATATACTAGAGGTTAATATAACAGTATATTGTTATTTATAATGCATAATTTATATATTGTCTGTTTCAAAATTAATACTGAATAAACATCCACTAACTATAATAAAAAGACAAATTGATAATGTTGCAATAATATAAGGTCTAGTTGCCTCTGAATCTCACATGACAGGCAAGGGCAGGCCTTAAATGTATATGAATATTATAAGTGGGGAAGCGTTTTTGGTTGTTTGTTCGAACTTTCTTCATGCCCTCATAAAAAAAAAAATTGAGTAGACTTGATTTTTGACATCGGCTTAGCTTTAGATATTGATATATCAAAAATATTTATGTTTTAAACCCAATTTTTGAATCCTACAAAAGTGAAGCCACTGGTAAAAGCTAGCTACTATTATTCTTTACTTTATAATTAGAATCTCCCTTCAAGGTAAAGAATGTTATGATATTTAGTTTCTTGTGATCTACATATTTTTTTTAGAAATAAGATATTTCAGAGTTACATAAGCACATAGATATTATTAAATCTTTTATTATTTTCTCAGCCCTCTCCGGCTAGCCTCATGGTTGCCAGTACCTTAATAACGGACGACAGAAGCACAGAAGAGTTACAAAAGAGGTTTGGGGAACTACTTGATGAAAATATTGTACTCAAGGAGACATTGAAACAAAATAATGACAGCATGAAAGAACAATTCATGTTGATAGCATCCTGTCAGGAAGACATGTTGAAGACACACAAACTTCACAGAGAAAAGTTTGACGAGACTAGGGAACTGGTTGAAAGGGTGAGTTGTTCCTAAAATATTTTATACTTCTTATATACATGTGTCTTTATACATCTATAGTAGTAGTAGCTACTATATTTAAGATTTTTATCATATAATATGTATTATGTTATTATATAACATGTATTTAATACACATCCATGACCCAGGAATTTTGTTCCGTTGGCAGGATGCAAAGTGTTGACTTTTACAATATTATGTTCTAGATGTATGCCATGGTTTTTCCATGTTTTATTAAATTGTCATATTTTTCCGCAATGAAGTAGCCTACACATTAATCCCGGTGTCAGACTGCTGCTACTGGAAGTAGTTGATATTAAAGTTTTGACTATAATTAATTTGAGTGTTTAAAAAAAACATAGTTTGCTTAGACTTAACCATTTTTAAACACTTTTCAGTTTCTTAAAATTTAAATTACACATGATTTCATTATAAATATTTGCATGATGTCATTATTATGTCGTTGGTACTTTACTATGTGTTTTGTAGATTATATATTTTATCATTGATAATAGAAATCAAACTGCAATGTATTTTGATTAATTTTGATAAACAACGAGGAATAAAACATTATGTGAGAAAGCAATGAATGAATGTATGAATGAATGGATGAATTAAGCAATATTTCTTACTACATTTACATATATTAATTATTATTACAAACAAGAGAATGCTATACCATACTAAATATAATCTATTAATTGCGATGGAAAAACTGAGAAAATTTTTGCTTAAATTGAATTTCATTCCATAATAAGATTCAACTCAAATTTTATTTCCGACCTTTTCATCTGTATCGTTTTAATATTTAAGTACAAATTCCGACTATGAAAATTTTCTGATACGCTTCGATGCGTTCAATGTGAGCCCTAATCATTTACTGCCAATTGGAATTTTAAACTGAGCTTACAAATTTTCTAGCTACGGAAAGAAAACAAGCAACTGAAGTTGGACCTGTCCAAACTGTCTGAACCTGAAAAGACAGAACAGTCACTCAACAAAGAGACGGGGGAGAACAAAGCTGGGCCATCTTCTGCTGTAGAGTTTGTCACGTCTCCCGAGGACGATACTATCTACAAACTGACTGCTCAGTTAGAGCTGGTTGAGAAGCAGAGGAGACAGGTTGGTTTCTTTATGTATATGATCCTAGTTACGCAAACAGAAACCAACCTAAACAGCGATTTTCATATTTTTCAGTTTTACTAAAATATAAATTATACTGTATGATATATTCTATGTATACAAATATAATTTTGATGGACATATTTCTTAATCATTATACATATCAAGTAAAAACACGAAAATTTCATTTTTTAAATGAAAATGTTTCGTTCAGAGAAAATAATCAGATTGGTGTGATTTTGACAGAGTCGATAGAAGGCTCATTTATGAAAGTTTCTGCATCATTAACTCCTTTTTGGCACAAATGTGGATTACTTTCTTATTGCATAACTATGTCTATTTATGGAGGTTTTATTTTTGTAAGCCTAAAACTGCACAAGAGTTGCATGTGTTATAAAGTATTGCATAGAGCTGGAGGCCTTTGCTAACAAGCACACCGAATTAAGAGACTTCATCTAATAAAACAACTCTCAAATTACTGGAAAATTAACAACTATTCGGAATAAAAGGCTCAATAAAGATATAAATCTGTAATCACCCTAATGGCCCTGTAGGCTACTCACCTATTAATATAATAATAGATATACTTTAAACACATGTCGATATTATATATCGCTAAATTAAAATAAATATTTAGCAAGAAAATGCTTTCAATAAAAGGAAATAATTCGAAAATTTTGTAACCTATGTTACTCCATCCTTTCAACAATGTCTATGCCGACCTTTGCCTTTAAAAATTAAGTCAAATAAATATACTTTCCATTAATAATATAAGTATGGATAAATAACAAATGGACATAACCACTAGGCTTTTAAACATTTTAAATATCTATAAATTTTAAAGGTAATAGTTGAGAATGAAAAGTTGACCTGGCAGAAGGAGTCGCTAGAACACATCACAGACGCCACAACCAAAGAGAGAGATGAATTGAAGGAAAAACTCAAGGATCTTGAGGTATTAGTCTAAATCTATGCTTTTTATACGGAAAACCTTGTTACAGATTTTCCGTATGAGAGAGATGCTTTGATGATTTTTTTTTAAATAATAGATAAGTATATTTTATAACTGATTGGACTGCATCGTTTTCCAATAACGATAGATTTGTTTAAAGAAAGGAAAAAAAGACATGCATATTCCCTATTATCCTGAAGGAAATAAGAAAAAATGGCTGTGACATACGGGCGGATGGGTGGACTCGACCGGAGAAATATTATAGCCTCACAGGAAACTGAAAAAAATGATCCCTACAGCTCATACGAAGGAATAGGTTACGAAAATAGGGAAAAATGCTACCATTCCATTAGTATTAATCTTAAGACGTTGTCACGTTCAACTATCGTCTGTAAACCGACTTTACAGACAACCGATTTTTTGTTTCTGCGCGCGCGCAGGCGTTGCGGCCCGAGTCGAGCGCCGCGCCAGTCGGAATCTTTCCTGCGCTGAGGCTGTATGCGTGTGTGAATTAAGTTAATTAAACCGTGAGCGTGAGTTTTAACTAACTGAACTAAAACCCTAATACTTCCAGCTCAAATGTCACAGCACGGACAATCATCACGCCCAAGAAGTCATCAAGCTGCAGTGCATCGTGGACGACTTGCAGGAGAAAATCAAACAGAACTCGGTAACTACTTTTCATAAAATACTACCTGTTGCCCGCGACTCCCTCTGCGTGGTGTACTTTTCTCTTGAACTTTTTTTTTTTCCTGAATTTTTTTTTGCTATAAACCTCACGGAGCCCGAGACCTTTCCAACGAATCCAAAACTATCAAAATCAGTGTGCGTTCTGGAGTTATAGCGTCAGGAAGGAAAACCCGACTTATTTTTATATAATATAATAAGTAAGTATAAATAAGTATATTTTATAACGGAGCAACTCCGTTGTGCCAAAATTCGTTTATTGCGTGGTAACTGTACATTTTTGTTCGGGATAAAAGTATCCTAGTCCTTTCCGGGACTCAAAGTATATCCATACCAAATTTCAGCAGAATCGGTTCATTGGTTAGAGCGTGACGAGGTAACATATAGACAGACACGCTTTCGAATTTACGGTACTAGTATGGGAGTACGGATTAATCGGATTTTAGTCATGTTACGAACTAAAGATCCTTCAACTTCGTCGTGTTTCAGTCCGTCCTACCGAAAGAGATACAAGAACGAGACAGACAGATTCAAGAGCTCCAGGGCAAAGTGGCAACACTACAAGCCGACCTGAGGAACGCTCAGATGAGGATACTGGATCTGGAAAATGTCAAGGTACAATCGGGGAAGCTGAAGCAGGGACAGATTGCGGATCTAAATAAGTTGGTCGCGTTATGTCAGACCACAGCCGTCAGATCACGTCTTATATGGAATAGGAAAATGCATGATTTTTTATTATTTAATTAAATAAATCTTACGTTTTTGAAAAACGATGTAATCCAATCAGTTTTTTGATA
>JAOTAV010000832.1:0-10237 GCA_026546445.1 Cyclargus thomasi | reverse complement strand
GTTTTCGTGGTTGGATACCACTGCTGATCCTGGCGACACAGGAGATACAGTGGTGGGAATGTGTGGTGGGCCAAAGCTCGTTTAAAAAAATAACATGATATGAATAACCAATCCTTTCACTACTATCTCGTTATTCGAGTAACGTTCACATCCATCATTGTTTTGTCTGAGAATAGTGCAGGGGCCTATTTTCAGGAAGCGAAGATCACTTCGAACGCAGGCTGTCTCACTACTGAGAGTTGAAATAGAATAAATAAATGTTAAGTTCGCATTGAAGCAGTCAAACATATCACCAATTACTTAAGTTATAAATACATCGCTAGTACAATTAAAATGGTATGGTAATGGTAATGGTAACATTACATTATTATACAGCATTGCTAATGTATAGCTTGCGACTGTGACTTCCTGATTTCGAAGTACAATTCGATTCACAAAAATAGGGGCCCAGAGCTCAACACGGACAAAGCACAATTTGTTTTCGTTGGAGCGAATGGGGAAACTCACGATGAGTTACGATAGCTGTGACCGACGAGAAGCCAGCGACAAACTTTGAACAAAAAGCGAGAAAGCCTGACGCTTATCGGACAACATACCACAAAAAACAAGCAATATATTAAGTGGCCAAAATGGCGTAAGATGAATGCAAGAGTTTATAAACGTGTTCAGTATTCGTTGTGGCAACTCTATAGTTTTAAATAGCTTAGCAATCTTCCTGGCTATAAAAGTACGACAAATTATTTTCCATCAAAAGAAAAAAGAAAAGAAGGAGAGAAATTTAGAGTAAGAGAGCCATGCTTTGGCACGAATAGGCCTCGACCAGAGTGGGTTCACAGAAAACTGACGTGAAACAGCGTTGTACTGTGTTTCGTACAGCGAGTGAGTTTGCCGGTGGCCAAATTTCCCTAATCCCTTATCCCTATTCCCTCATAGAGATCGGCAACGCACTTGCGACTCTTCGGATGTCGCAAGTGTCCATTGGGAAGAAAGCGAAGTCCAGGCACCCAAGGGCGATTAGCGATCACCATCAGCTGCTTGTAAAGGCGTCAACCCTGATATGTTGAATCGTTATTGTCAATGGCGGACTCTTCATTCTGAATACATACCCGGATTTAACATAGGACCCAATAATGCTCAACTTCAGAAGTCATATATGACTTCTACCAAGTACTAACTCTCCAAAACAGCTTTATAATAGCTCAACATGGTACGGGGCTTTGAGACGAAGTAACGAAAGCGACGGACGGCGCAATAAGAATTATGTAACGGGATTAAGACCCTATATGTAATATAAGTCACACGATTTCAGCACAATAGACATAACGAACCAGTAGGCCGACTAGAAACTAACAAATTGGACAGGGACAGACATCACAGGCTGCACCTGCAAGTTGTGGATAGCCTAACAGAAACTTTATCAGTAAGCGGTTAAACAGTCCCTAAGTCAAATATTTGGCCCGCCAGGATCAGCTAGCCTAGGAAATTAAGAAGTGTCCTAGATTGTTATCCTTGATTAAAAAACTTGCTTTGTTTCCGGGCATTAGTGGGCTAACTGATTTATTCTGTCTATTGTTATTTAGACGGGGTTAAGTGTAAAGTGTAGGCCGGAGGTGGCTCGTGCCACGTCAAAAGGCCTTAATATTCCATGAATTTAATTCGATTTGTTCCACCCTTATGCCTTCCTGTTATCATTTTCTTTATTGAAATAAAAACGCAATATACTTATGACATCGTAAGCGTATTGGTTTTGTCGTTATTTTTTGTGTACTTATGCTCGGATACACGAGGCTAGTTTTAAAAGCCAGGACAGCGAGATAATTCTCTTTTGAACTGTCTTAGCTTGCTGACACAGTCAACGACAATTTGACTCAGATAACAAGTTATGTCTACACGAAGTTAGAAATACTAGCTTGACTGCTCTCTGACACTAGCTTAAAACACTGCCCTAGTGTATCCCAGCCATAAGTCAACATATTTTCTTTATTGTTTCATTATACAAGGTGTAAACTTAATGCCCCGCATTATATGTTAGAGCTCTGTTAAACTGGCAGTGACGAAAGCATTTTTTTTTGTTATTTGTTTAGCAAAGCCGCAAATATTGGTTTCTTCCAAGCTAGTTGATGCTGATGATCAGCCAAAAGGGCAGCAGATCATATTTGCATGAGAATATATAATTTTATGTAGGACAGGGTGTTACAATAAAAATGTTCATAAAAGTCGGACGGCTTGATCCGGGTATTCATAGCCGGACGGCCGTAAATCTCCGGCCGGAGTCGACCGGACGTCCGGCTCTACACCCGGTTATTACGGTCGTATTCCCCAAACCTTTGATATCTTGTTTCAACGATCCTTCGCGAAATTTCCACGTGAAATATGTATTTTAGTATCGCCTATACCTAATCCCTGAACGGGTGTAATTTTCCCCTCCGTCATATTTTCCGTAACCTGTATAGGTAATCATCATTTGTCAATTTTATGTGAGATTCATCTTCCAATCGATCACTTTGAGACTTGAGTTATAAGTTGTAGTTGAAACGAATACACGTTTCAATATTTCTATCAAAAACGCAATAAAAAGTGTCAAAATCTATACAACTTCTGTGACTAACATAAACATATGATAGAAATTTGAAACGAATACAACTTGTAATTTTTATCTATCATTTCAACGGGTTTACATTATATATAGAGCTTTCGGTCACTCTAGGTCATAGCAGTCATTAATCTTCATAAAAATTATATACAAACCGCGATTGACTGCAAAAAAGTGTCAAAACAACTTTGTTGTCACTTGTCAATGGCGGTTCTTATTGTAGAAAAATAGTTTATATATATTTATAGTTCTTTTTTCTTTGCTTTGAACCTGACGAAGCCCGAGACCTTCCCAACGAATGCAAACCGTGTAAATCGATTTGTGTATTTTGGAGTTACAGCGTCAGGAGGGAAAACCCGACTTATTTTTGTATAATGGATGAAAAATGTTTTACAGAGGGTCAATGACCGCTATCACCTAGATTGACCGACTGCCCTATAGAAATAACACAACAACACAACAATTTCCGATTTTTTAACTACTTGTAGCGCCACTAACCTAACCATGAAAACCCATTGTTGTTATAAACTGGGATGACCAAAAACCGTATATCCATTTATTAAAAATGTATAATGATTATGATTTTTATAACTTATTTAATTTTCGAATGTGCTGTGGTTCAGATTTAATTTCGTTTTAAATATTTAAGTTCGGAATACAACTACGGACTAAATTTCGCGTTTAAAATCCTATGGCCAATGTACTAAAAGAATTCAATTGGTGATCTCGACCAAGGCTTTCTTTATAACTGGCTCTATTTTGCCCTAGAGCGCCACTGGAAAATCCGAATCGCGTCGTAACATGAATATTTAAGAATCGGTAAAGCGATAAAAAGTTAATCAACACACAAAGGAAAACTTTCGGGCATAAAAGATAACGCGAATTGTTTTGCAGGCTTAAAAAACAAAAGACGTTGACGCTGCCGACGATACTCACTAATAAAAATACCCTTATTCTGCAATTTCAATCTGTTATTTATACACCCTTAGTAAACAACAGGGGTTAGCAACTAAAAAGGCCACTTTGCAATATTGCCAATAAGTACTAATTTTGCAAAACAGTAATTTTACAATTAATTTATATACCCCAAAAGTCAAACGATACTCTACTTCAACGACGATTGACTTTGCAAATCAGCAATTTATGAGAATAATTAAAAAAAAGTAGTGTGATTGCACTGAAAGCTTCTCGAAGATATATTTTTTATGATATTTAGGGGACAGACGAGCAGACGTGTAACCGCGTTACCTCGTGACATCCGAAGAATAGCAAGTGCGTTGCCGGCCGTTGCTCATAAATACGGAATAGGAATAGGAATAGGGATAGGGGATTAGGGAAATTGGGCCACCGGTAAACTAACTCACTGAACGAAACACATCACGCAATTTTTCTGCGAGGCCGTGGTTTCACTCTGATTAAGCCAGCCGTTCCATTCGTACCGAAGCATGGCTCTCCCACGGCAATGAGTTTCCGTATTATGTATTTGGAATTGGAAAATATCTCATTGTTACGCCTCCACCTGGATTTGAATCTGCACCCTCTCGAGTGCGAACCAAAGGTCTTATTACCCACTAAGCCACGGACACTAGAATCGGACCTTCACAGGCTTTATACTGACTACTAAGCTTTTATACCAAGACTCCAATAAAACGTTATTTAACCCGTTTCAATGTTAGATTATTATAGCAGAATTGGGGTAGAGTTATATTTGTGTCGTGGTGAAATAGCACCCGATAGAGACCAAGAGACCGCTGCACATTTGTCGGAGGCATTTTCTTGTTTTTCTCGTAATTGAATTCTTTGTCGGTATTATTAACCTTGCCCTTATTGTGGCTAATCAGAAAAACCTAGAATAATATTTTTTATTTTACTATCTTTTGTGAGTTTATCCATACTAATATAATTAAATGCGAATTTGTGTTTGGTTGTACTTTGACTCGTTTTTTGGCTTAGAGTTAGTAGAAAGGGTGGTAATAAAGGCTTTGGACCTGGAGGGAATAATGTTTCGAAATATTTCCGGATATGTGTTGAATATGTTATCCACAAATTATTCGACAGATCCTCCATACTTAGGGCCTGTTTTATCGCTAACTAATAAAGTTTCTGATATGCTATCCATAACTTTTTACTACATACAACATGTTTAAAAAAAATTATGAATAGACTATCCGACACTTATCATTAAGCGTTAAGACAGGTCCCTTAATCTGTCAGAAAAGTTGGATTCTATTATTAGTTAATAATTCGGCACTTTTTATAAAGTGGTGCAACAGGCCCCTAAAATGTTTTAAACGGTGTGTCAAACGACATCCTTTACGCATTGCTAATAATCGCTTACGCAGCTCTGCGACTCTCTTGAATTAACATGCAACCACCCGTTCCCCACCCCCGTGCCTGTGTGTTAAGTGGTGAGGCATTTATGAGGGTACAACGCCACTCAGCTGTCGAGCGAGCTAGGCGAGCTGTCCGACGAGATAAGGATATGTCCTTATCTCGTCGGACAGCTCGCCTGGCTAGGCGTTAACGCGTCGTATCTTAATATGTCGGCCAAAAGCATATGCCTATTAGGCCGTTTGTCCACCGCATGCCGCCGTCAATAAGATTATTTTAAACCGATAAAATGCCGCTTCATGATCGAGGCTATAGGTTTCATTTTTACTGCTACCTTCTAGCGCTCATATCGTCGCTGCCCTGTAGTGGCGTAGAGCAAAATGAAACTTAAAATCTATATCATACAGTGGCATTTTATCGAGCCGAAATGATCTCGATGACGGTGATAGCGTACTGTGGACAAACGGCCTTAAGTGGCGATGCATTTATGAGGGTAGAACGTCACTCATAGCTGTCGAGCGAGCTAGGCGAGCTGCCTGCCGAGATAAGGACTATGTCGGATATGTTATTGGAAAGCCTATTAAAGTGGCTAGGGTGAATTCTGTAACTAACCCAGTATAATAGTGCACGTGACGGCCGTGACGTCATCAACGCAATCCAGTTTGTTCCGAAATATGCGCCAGTGATTTTTTGACGCGACTTTTTTGGAATGTCACGAAGCACGATTAGGCCTGGATTTAAAAACGGCCGAAAGTGGCATAAATAGGAACAGGATAAATCCCACTTATAAATTAAAAAAGTAAGATAGGTGGTGTTTTATCGTACTTTCCGGCAAAACTACACGTTGTACTAAAATTTTATGACAAAGTTGTAGGTCATAACGATTTCTAGAATTTTTGTCTTTTTTTCGTGTAAATTTCACCTAACTTCAAAACTGTCACAAAAAATAAAAAACTGAGTTTTTAGTTTCTCAATTTTTTCTTCTATAGATGAATTTTGCTTAAAATAATCACGTTTTTATGTCCCGAATATTATACAGTTTTTTTATTAAAAAGTTTAAAAATTTAACTTCATAAAAACACAATCTGAGACGCACCATGACACCTATAACTTTTCTCAGTTTTATAGGTTAATTAATTCCCACAAGGCTTAGCATGAATTAAATTCTAAAAGACATTCAACTTAAATATTATATGTAGCCTAATTCATACTGCGAAAGCCTTTAATAGGATTATGTTTCGCTATTAGGGCAGGCTCATGAGTGGGGGCTGGTCCCGCACCCCCCCTTATCCCCCGCTACCCCACACTCCCCTCAGCCCCCGCAATCCCCCGCAGCCCCCGCTGCATTACAGTATGAACCCTCCTCGGCCTAATACCGACTCCATGAAAGCTTTCCATGCGTTAATAATTAAATGAAAACGTTTATACCGCACTCATCGTTTCTTCAGTATCTACTCAGTAATATTGAGCCTAGTAATAAATCAGCAGGCTTAGCATGGTGACGAAACAGTTGTTCTTTTTACTGCAGGATAGACGATTCGGCAGATGGCCAAAGGAAATCAGTCAGTTTATCCCGACAATCTGTCATTTTGTCTAATTTTTTGTGTTTCTAGAAAAGATTGCTGGAAAGCATAATACTTTATCGTCCATACTCCAAACTAAAACTATAAATAGGAACGTGTATTGTTCGTTTGTGTTTTTATAGCAGCGACCAATTGAATTGATTTTTGGTATAGGCAATATTAAAAGGATGTTGAGATGTTGAGAAAAGATGTTGAGGACTATCAGGCTACTTTTGGTCTTGGAAGATATTAAATTCTTAACATACTTCTCGTAAGTTCTCCTCTTCGCCTCAAATAAAAGGAGAAGTACCACGGCCTCACAGTAAACTAGCGTAAAAAAAAGCGTTACGCTGTGTTTTCGCACCGCACTTGCAACCGTCTTCTTGCTCGCTCCCTAATTTCATAAAAAAACCGGCCAAGTGAGAGTTGGACTTGCGCACGAAGGGTTCCGTACCAGTGAAAAAAAATGAGAAAATGTTTACAAAAGGGCCAGTTCAATCTTTGTTTAATTTCATCCATTCATTACAATACAGTCTGCATACATTCGACAAGTGTAGGCACAAAACCGTGTCACTTCTGCGGTCTTAATCATCAGAATAACTCCCCTCCCCGCGCTTTCCCCTGCATACCTCAAATGTGACATGTTCGATTTTTGAAATAGCTACTCTATGTATACAAACTCATTGGTGCTAGGTCTAATTCATATTCCAAATCCAAAAGACTAACGGAACAAAATCACTTGTTCGCTTCATTATCATGTTATCGACGGATGCCAAAATTCTCGAACAACATAAGACTTGTTTGTTGTTTGATAGGCAAACAGTTTACGGACGCTTCCGGTGCGGGGGCGCGGAGAGGGGGGTGTAGCCCCGTGTAACTACCCCCATACACGATACAACTTAATACTCTAATATCGACGCTAAGCACTTATACCGTCGTCATTACTAAAACACCGTTAATATAGGACCAGTAACGTTGTACGCCAACAGTATAAAATATGTTATTCAGTAGACTCACATAAAATACTTCAATATAATTATGTAGTTTGGTAATCCTGATGACAGCTGAAGTATCTCGGTGTTTGAGTTATTTATAACGAAGTAGGATTATGGATAAATATATAATGTAACCAGTGGTGCGTTGTCGAAAAAACCTTTGGTGACATATTTTTTTCAGATTGGCCAATCAGTTTTTTTGTTTACAATTGTACGTATATTATTGTATTTTATAATGTGGTTATTGTAAGACACGTTAAAACTTATTTACATTAAGCCAAATATGCGAATTGAGTAGAGAACAATTTAAGTATCGTTATAATTTCAAGTTTTATATCGATAAGTTACCAAAGTACAAATTATATCGAGGTCCCCAGCGAAGCGATAATTTAATAATAATTGATTCAAAAAACTTCGTATCACGATGAAGTTCCAACTAAAAGCCAAGACAAAAATGTAAATAGAAGTTCAAACAACTTCGCTAAAACATTTATAAAGTTGGCCGTAGTATAAATATCATAAGGCCGTAGTATAAATATCATCAGTAAACCGCATCCATAAAATAAGAGAAACGGACGCACGCACACATACGCCTATTTAATTTTGAATAATTATTCATCCAGAACAGAAATATTTTTTCTACTTTCGAATTAGGTATCTACGTATTAGAAAAAACTCATTTGTTTGATGGTAGTAATTATTGATATTAACTATATCATGACACCGATATTTTAAAACTATATTGTGAAACTCCAGTATAATATACAATAGCGTACACGGATTTAATTTCAGGAACCGTGTTACAATACTGTATATATCTATATTGTGGCGAATAAAGTTGAGCCGCGGCAGTCGCTAGGGACAAATAAAACTTTGCATTATCAACGTGCCGACAGACAGACAATATTATTACCCATCCGTGAAAACTTACAGTTACGAGTTACGACAAAGGCCAGAATGAAAACTTTCTACAGTTCATTATCACCCAGGAATAGTTATTTAAGTTTTTCAGAGACTTTTCTTTAGAAAGACAATCATATTTAACCACTTAGGTAGATGTACTGACTATTTAAAATTTAACGTTTTTTAACAAGTAATTAAAAAAAATACATAATAACAATTTTACTAGCACAATATCTGTTATGCTTTCTCATTTTCCCTATGTAATCGTTTTAAACGGCTCAACCGATTTTTATGAAACATTAGTTGATGCCCGCAACTTCGTTGCGTGAAAGTTTGTGTATCACGGGAACCGTACTTTTTTCCGGGCTAAAAAGTATCCTATATGTTGCCGAGATTTAATAGCTGTTAAATAAAAAAGATTTATTCGAACCCGTTCAGTAGTTAAGAGGATTAGCGCGTACAAACACACAAATAGATAAACAGACAAACAGATAAGCAGACAAAAATTTTCGTCGATTTTTGTGTGCGAATATGGGGATTTGATTACTGTTCATAATCAAATCCCCATATTGATTAGTTTGTAAAAAATATTAATTTTACAGACATGCAAATTTTACTGTTTTCATTATATGTACAGATTATTATTTGTATAGATACCTAAGGGCACTCGTACGTATGGACAAAACCTTAATACAAAAAAAGATCTATTAAAATTGCTTCGAGATCTATGGTGCCTCAGTTAAGCAGACAGACAGACGGACATTTGACAAATCGCGACCATTTAACTTAGAACCGCAATCTGTATCTATTTCAGCTTCCCTGATTGTACCTAATCTCTAGGTTAGATGTAGACAGAAGGCCTAAAAAGATCGTAATAGCAATATATCAAAGAAATTGCACTGCATTTTATTCTATACTAAAAATCGAATAGTTTTGATGCAAAAGTAACTTTAGAATCATTTTAAATTGATTTCGAAATTACTGTTTTACAAAATTAGCAGTTTCTTCCAATAACAATGTCAAAATTTATTGCTCATTAGCAATATTTAGCAGTATTGTGGAGTTTTTTGGGCCCACGTAGATGACGCAGTAGACGGATCAGAAAGGTTTTTTTTATTCTATTCAATTAAAAAGGGAGATATCATAAACGCATAATTATTAGTTTAAAAATTTTATGATGTATTCAAACTTCTATATAACTTTAGCTTTATCATTGGCTAAACAAATAAAACTTTAGATAGAATGGCAAGAAATAGCTCGCATCCTACGAAGCCAACACTGTGTCAAGTGACGATGAAAAATGCTAGAATTTTCAAGAAAATACTCGTGGAAATTGTTTAGCTTTACATTTAAAGCTTCGCGCACACTGTTGGCGGAGCGAGCCGGGACGCATTGCATTTTTTATACAAAGCCAACGCACTCGGTCGTCAAATTATAAAATATGCGATGCGCCCATCCACGTCTTGTAACAGTATGCAAACTTCTTTACATTTACGATCAAATTTGCTAAGGAAAAGGAGGTTGAAATAAGACCTTTGAGATTGTGGTTAAGTGTTGATTGAGCAATTAATTGTATACTAACGGCTTAATATCAAAGGTAATTTAGTATTACCATTAATTAACTGAAATTAGACTCTATCACTAAGTTAAGTGGGACTATAGATAATAGAACGTATTACGTAGTGACGTAATTAAAGACGCATAGAATCATTCACTGTTAAAAATTTCCATAGTAAATTTACTAAATGTGTGTAGGAAGGTGTTTTTACGCACCATATTTTTAGAAATGTGAAACTCAGTCATGCAATTTTACTACACAATTTATTACAGAATATTTGTAAAAATGCTACCTA
>JAOTAV010000831.1:0-10238 GCA_026546445.1 Cyclargus thomasi | reverse complement strand
AAAACCGAAATAACACAAATTTAACAAAAAATACAAAACTCACAACGTCACTCTCTGAAATCCCCGCCAAAAACCCTGACATAGATTATCTAAACGTTAACATTTTTTCTCAAAATGTTTGAATTGTGGGTTAACATGGTACTGAATATTGGCGTCCAATTTTTAAAGGCTCTAAACTTGCGACACTTTGCAAGTGAATTGATAACTGAATAACTGAGTATAGTATTCATTTTCGCTGATTACAAAATATTGTTCAACTTACATCCGGAGTTGTCGCAACAGCACGAGTCGTGTGCTTGCTTGTAGCTGCAGTAGTCGTAGACGGAGGAGTCGCAGAGCGGGCAGTTGGGGTGAGCCCCAGGCGGCCCCACGACGCCCGGCCTGTACCCACCAGGGTATTGCCCGGGTCTGTACCCTCCGGGGTAGTATCCACCGTATCCCTGCCCGTATCCACCTCCTATCAAATATTGCCATATGTCTCTTATTCCGAAACCTGTTGAATGATGTGATGAGAGTTAGTGATGAACATGAACGTTACCGAGGCGTAAAGCGTGATCCGATCCCCGATGTTTGACCACACATTCAATGTAATGTTATAATCCAAAGCACCCGGTCAGGAAAAGCATTGCGCATCGCTGCCCTAGGATATCATTCTAAGAACACACATTAAGTAAGCAATAAAAATAAATTGTGATTTGCGATAATCATGTAGGTGATTACAGATGTATCGATCAGCTGGCGAAGATGCCTTTCAAAATTAAAAGATAATGTTTAAACTATTGACTAAGGGCCTGTTTCGCCGCTCACAAATAGTCTATTCACAACTTTTTGACATACATATATACTTGTCAAAAAAGTTGTGGATAACCTAACAGAAACTTTGGAAGTGGAGAAACAGGCCCTTAACATAAATTATTAGGTATAGAAATCCTAATTCTTAATATCGTATAAGTATTTAAGCTGTTATTATGTCTGTAGAAAGTGAAAGGTGCTAACTAAGGTAAATACAACATGTCCAGGTCGGACAAAAATACGCCTAAAACAAAACATTGATCTTATAAGTCTAGCCTAAAAAAGTTCTGAATGTCTGTGTTGGTGTGTTAAATAAAGAGTTTTTGTTATTATTGAAGCATTTTTAATTATGGAATAAACTCAGCCTTGGCTATTGCGATGGTTCCTGGTTATTGTATGAGTTCAATTGTTTCAGTTTTTTTTGGAATAATTTATTCGTTCCCTAATCAAAAATTTGGAAACCGGTTTGGGCAGTTTTTCTTGCTCCCGTTATGGTATCTTCCGTTTGGCTAAGGTCAGAGTTGTTAAGTGTCTCAGCTAGGACCAGTCCAAATCTTACTTTATATAATTCTTCTGTGAGTGCGTATGTCACTGAACTTCTCTTAAACGACAGGACCGATTTTGATTAAAATTTTTTGTATGTGTTCAAGGGGGTTTTGAGAATGGTGGAATGGAAATAGCTCGGCAGGACAATTAAAAGTAAAACTGTTCGTTGGAAAAATATGTGTACAGTTATTCTTATACTGTTAAGAATGACTAAAATAGGAAGGTAATGTTTTTTAATTTCCATTAGCTAGCTTTGCCAACACTGAGAAACCGGCAATCCGGCCTAACATGCGATTTCGGCACGACATTCGCAATAATTTTGGGTTATGTAAAGACGATATCCCTCATATCTGAGTGTTTTTATAGTGAATACACGTCCGTATGTTGTAAAATGCCGAAATAGTAGGTACCTATATAATTGATATTTCATTTTAGTAGATAATTTTACTACGTAAGTATAGGCCCCTTGTGCGACATTGTGGTGGTAAAGATGAACAGAGTTGTCAATACGTAAATATTATAAAACTGTACCTAGCTTTCACAAATGTTTATGGTCGATCACTAAAAATAAAAGGAAATTGTTCGATTCCTTCGAGCCCAACAGTGAATTTAGACAACAATGATTTTATACCTAAGTACTCAAGCACTTATTCTTATTATCCCTTTAATATTTTTTTTCTAAAATGTGCAAAAACATATCTTTTTTTTTATAAAAGCGAGGATATAAGTGGGACAAGGTCAGCATTTTTTAAATTGTGCTTATTTACTTAGTAATAAAGCCTTCCTGTGATTAAATAAGATAAAAATTGTACCAAAAACCTTATTTTAAATTACAGGTGTATATAATGGTTCCCTTCACCCTCGTGAATCTTCTTATGATTACTTGCGATCGAATCGAAATTCGAGTTATGAAGATTAATTGGCCCCAGATGGACATGGTTCATGATGAATTTTATAAGTGAGAAACAAAACCCAAAAACTCAACCAAAAATGCTTTTTTCGTTACCGTTTCTAGCGGCGTTTAGGCCGTTTCTGCTGAGATCATAGTTCAAGGAGTTTACACCTATTGACAATATAAAATTTATTATAATCGTAAGGTAAAGTCTAAAAATAATAGAAATAAATTTTGTTTGTGAACAAAATTTCGAAAGTTATTTGATGTGAGTTAGATCTTATTTAACTGTTAATATAAAAAGGTACCTAACATTATATCTTATGATTTTTTTAAGGAGCCCAACGAAAAACATGTTAGACCTAATAAAAATCGCGCAAAATAAATCAAAACTTAATCTGAGTGTTATAGTCGCAAACAAAATACCTAAAATAGATACGGTCGTAAATCGCGTTTTGTTATTGCTAGCAATTATACACATTAACATAGTAATAAGTTTTTTGTTAGCCTATTGTTGTCAGCAGCTTCATTTTTAAAAGTCAAAATAATGTAATGGAGATATAACCTTATTCCTTCCATACAAATTAGTAAAGAATGAATATCAACAGCAGTTGCAATTTATAAAATAAAAATAATTTTACTGTATTTTTCGGTTTTCGTGAATTAGTTATATAAATTACTGAAAGTTACATTGTTACGAGTAATTAATATTTTAACTATTGTTGGTAGAGCTAATTTGAAGTGAAAAGCAGAGCTCGTTCATATACTAAAAAAATGTAGTAGAGCGTTATGATATTGCTTATACATTAGGAACTCTACATAATAAATCTTTCCTAGTATAGTCTGGCTAAGCTATAAGTTGAACCTAGAAAAATACCTTCCAAATTCAAAAATTCTGTAGATGGCATCACACTATAATTCTAGTGGAAAAAGATTTTGATCATTTATCAGATCGTGAGACCTGAATACATGAGATTTGAATATAAGTTTTTGTAAAAAGCAAAGTGTTATTATAATATTTTTTACGATAAACGTTTAACGTGTTTTTGTATTGGTTTGACATAGTGGAACGAAAACGAATTTGCCACGGGTCTCGAACGGTATAGTTACGCCACTGATTCGAAGTATAATTAATTGGCTATTATCAAAATCAGGCTCCAAATACTCAGGACAAAATCCTGTTTCTTATATCTTATTTTATGGCATTTTCATCCATCTTTAAAAAATATGATTTATTTATATAAATAATATGTCATGTTTTACATAAAAAATCAAAAGATCATACTTGTAGAAATACACATGATAAAGTATCAAAATCATGAAATCCAATTGTAGTCCTATTTGAATTGAAAACTTAAGACTTTGTAGAAATAATGTTGCTAGTCAAAATAAATTAAAGGTTCAACATATATTAAGCCAGACTATAGCTTTAATTAGACATAAAAATTTTCGAGTGAGTTAGGTACCTGATTATTTTTTTTTCAATTGTGCTAGAATTATTGTTTGTGCAGTTTAAGTTTGTTATTATGAAGTAGGTAATTACCACCTTGGGGTCCTCCGGCTTTCTTCCGACTTATATCGTAATTAGACTGTTCGATACCTAGTTAAAATACAATTTAAGTTAAAAAAAATAATAAAAAATATATTTGGATGTTTCCAATCTTCGTACCTAATATCCCATAAAATATTTTAGATTTAAAAGTTACATATATCCGCAGTCCGCACGGATATGCGTGACCAT
Source organism: Cyclargus thomasi (assembly GCA_026546445.1). Classification (NCBI taxonomy): domain Eukaryota; kingdom Metazoa; phylum Arthropoda; class Insecta; order Lepidoptera; family Lycaenidae; genus Cyclargus; species Cyclargus thomasi. Next base: position 6,267 of record JAOTAV010000831.1, on the reverse strand, counting down.
TCTTACCCCAGAGTTAATTAGATGCCTATACTATACTATATAATTAGTATAGGCATATATTGTAATATATGCCTATACTAATAATTGTAATATTATGTAATATTAATAAAATAATTGTAAATTGTTAATATAATATATATTTTTAGCAAACTATATGTTCGTTTATAAAATATACATTTCTGTCCGCTTATACGGGGTGTAACAAAAGTGATAACACTTAAAATACACACTGAACTCTATAGGGACACATACAAACCCTAAAGTTTAATCACTAACTTTTGTCACACCCTGTATAAGCAGACAGAAATTAACGCTTACAAAAAGTGCAACTCTTAAGATACTGAATAAAATATATTAATGTCTAAAGTACAGTAAACACATTATGTACATAACATACCATGACTCACAGCAACGAGGGCCAGCAATACAAGAATTGTCGGCTTCATTTTCTCACAAGTTAATTGTATTTAATTATACTCCGTGATATGTGTTTGTCTGTCCGCAGGTGAACTTGTAGTGACAAACTCCGCAGTCCGTCGGCTTTGGGCTCAGTCTGTCGGTACAGTTGCGCGATCAAGCCTTAATATTGCGAACCTGTTAAGGTTCTTGCGGAGCTTATAGACGAGTTCTGGTTTAGAATCACATGGTGGAGACGGTGAAGTATATTTTGAAAACATAGACTCTTATATATTTACACAGTTTTTAGAATTCCGTTACCAAAGGGTGAAAAAGTAATTCTATTACTAAGATACTGCTGTCTTTTCGTCCGTCAGTCTGTTTGTCTCCAGACTGTATCTCAAAAACGGTAAAAGGTATGGCCTCATTATAAATAATAAAATTAATTATCCATACTAATGTTGTAAATGTTAATATATGTTTGTTTGTTTTTCCTTTCTTTACGCCGCAACGAAGCAACTTTATGACGTGATTATTGTGTAAAGTTAGTTGGGAGGCTGGCGGATCATACATAGGGTACTTTTTATTCTGGAAAAATATACGGTTCCCGCATGATAAACTTATTTTAACGCAACGGAGTTGCGGGCAAATATTAAATGTACAAACACTCCAATTTTATTGTTTTATTATATGTATAAATGTAGAATATATAGATATACACCATATACGAAGCCTACATAACTTTTGTACCCGCCAGTACTCAAAAGGCGTAATATTCTTTAGCAAGTGTAATTGCGGTCGTACTTGACTTCTAATAGGGCGTGTTATTATTTCGTATTATATATTCACTATAATATTATAACAAACATTTCTGAATGTTAATTATATTAAATAACTAACATTTACAGTTCAGTTGCCTTGATGGTTTAAACAATATGTAAGGGTTATGAAAATACTGTTTTTCAATATTGGCATGGTATTTTATTTAAATATTACATATTAGTTTTATATATTATTATTTTGCTAATGCTCGTAATATAGCATTTTTTTTTATTTATTATCTGTAGAATTGTATATATTTCATGATTTAATTTTAACCGCGGGCTAGTAGTGGGCATCGGCGTAGATGTATAATGGGGGAAATTGAAAGATAGCCAGTTGACGGTCCTACGTCATTCGGTCGGAATATCGTGTCGGCTGAGTTTGACACAACCCGACCAAAATACTTAGATCCACAATCTGTATCTCTTTCAACTTCTCTGATTGTACCTATGAACTCTATTTTTCGCACCTTTAAATTAAATCGATATTTTATCACAATACATGTATAAGGAAAGACACAAAATTTTTTGCTAACTAGAAAGTCACGAGACTAGATATGGAAAAAAAAACGTAACAAGAGTCATTTGATAGGTAACATTCTAAGAACTTCTAATCTAGTTAAAACCGTTAGTTGGGTATAAAAAGTTAAAGGTAAAATAATTAGATAGTTTGTTTATCAGATCCACTTAGTAATGTCAGGGTCTGAAGGTGCATGACCTCCTGTACCGTAACCTAACCTGTTCGGTGGCTCGCGACACCTGCGCACGTTATAGTCAACTCTTGCAGGACTATAATTAAATTATCCTTAAGTAAAAAGAATTTTAAATATTAGGCCAAAAAAGCTTGTATATTTATCATTAAATATTTTTTTCAGTAAGAGTTAAATCTATATGAAAATAGTACGCCGATCTGGGGCTGGCTGAGCTGGAGAAAATATTTTTAACTCGGTACAAAAGGTAGAAAAAACAAATATCTACCATATTTGTTTTTTCTGTAGGAAATGTTGATGTGTATAAAAATTATTAAATCTTAAAACATTTTAAGTGTGTTCCAAATAGTATAACTTTGTTGCAGGATATTAATTAGCAAAAAGTAAGTGGTGCCTAGTGTCTAGTTACCTTTGCAATTGTAGGCAGCGTAGTTTAAAATATTTGTGAATTTTATGAAAATCGATGAAATTAAACTCAGATTATATAAACCAAATAATAATTTATTATTAAACTTATTTCAATACATTATATACAAATAATTAACAGTAAAGTGGACCCTGAACCTTTAAAGTATCACAAACATTAGGAAGATATACTCGTCACTTCAATCAATCATTGTTTTATTACATTAACGATTTAAACTTTCTCTTTGTGTATGCTAAGTGCTTTTGTTATTTCACTTGATATAAACTTTTATATTATTTTGAGGCCACAATAAAATATTAATCTTTTTTATATAGGTACTCTATCTTTTGTCTTGTTTAGTTTGTTAATTGGAGTCTTGCAATTTTACTGGACTCTGGCAAGCGTCATATAGGCACTAAAATTTGCAAACGATTGGCACAAATGAAATTTTAGTGCTTTTGGAGATAATCTAACTGCATTCACTGGTTTCAATAATAAATCTAATTTTTTAATTCAGAAATCTAATCTTATGACAAAACCTGTAAACGATACCTACTCATCTAAATATCCAGGCGGCGTAGGCATTTTTGGAACTCAGTTAAATATTGGATAAAACATTTAGCGGGATCGCATTTGATCAAGTGTTGACTAAACCAGCTTCCTCTTTTACTTCCTCAGCTTATCCCCCAGCTTGATATACGGCTCCAGCTTCATGGCCCTCATGACGTCGCCGGTGACAGAGCAGCGGCCGGCCTGCATGATGACCCGCGCGTCTTCCCGCCCCGTCACCAACTGCTTGAAGTGATGCTCGTTGAGTGTGAACGTCGTGTCCGGGTCGTCGGCCGGCTCGCCCTCGTACACGACCAGCTTGTTGAGGTCCATCGCTGGAAGTACAAAATATTATGCATAGAGCTTCGATCATCGAAGGGGAATACAGGCGACAACGGCCTTGACCATATATTCAGAGTGTCAAAAATCTCCCCCCGCTAACGGAAAATAATTAATAAAAACAAGAAACAAGAATTCCTCCTTAGGGATTATAATTTTATTTATATTATATTAAATAAAAAAAGATCGTTCAACTTAACCAGTCAGTTTTTTACAAAAAAAATCGATGTCCACGGTACATTTTTTTTCTGATTAACTATAAGCTTAAGATAAAAGTCCTCGTAGTAATAAAAGAATGAAGATCATTGTATAACATGTATTTTTCTGGCTAATTTTGGTAAGTTAAAATGTTAAGTTTTAACTCACTTATAAGGGGCTAAGTTACCCCTCTAGCCCATGTATAAGCTTTAGATAGGTGGGAATTAATTGACTTAAATTGAAGGATACTTTTTATTCCAATAAGGCATCGGGCATCAAAATTTGTTATATAGAAATAAGAAGATCACAGTCCACAGAAAGTCAGAAGAACTTTGATCGTACCAGAAATTTGCGAATTTTTTCGACTTTATAAACTTTTACTTCAGTTTCATTTGGAAAAATTGGAACCTAAAATCTTTGCCGGTGCACTAAGTCGCAGAGGCCAGTTAATTTCACAGAATGCAAAAAACATTACTTGTATAGATTTAAAGAGAGGCGAAATTAATTAAAACTTTACTGGTCTACAGTGTGTCGTGGTGTCTTAAACTAGCCATTTAAGGATGCGAAGCTAAAAATATGATAAAGAAAGTAATAAAACTAAACTTACTCCAAGAATATACTGTGGTATCCTTGATAATGTTGAATAGAAAAACTCCACCTATTTCTTTGGCTTTTTGACGATCAGCACTCTCGACATGCTGTTTTATTCTCGAAACTAGATCCTTCTTAGTGATGTTAGAATCGCTTTGTGCTGCCCCCTGTAAATTAGAAAAATGTTTATATAATCAATTTTTGCACAATAACAAACATTTCAAGGCCGGCAATGTAAGTTGTAACTCTACTTTTGTTGGTCCATTGGCAAAGGTAGTTGAAAATGAAATGAAATGAAAATATACTTTATTGAGCACAATCAAATACACGGACAAATAAACAATAAATAATGCTCCTTAATACGAAAGTACACAAAGGCGGCCTTATTACTAAACAGCAATTTCTTCCAGACAACCTTTATTTATAAGAAAGGAATATATTGCTGGATACGGGTATCTGTGCTTAAAGCTATTATTTTCAAATTGGAATAATGAACTAATAATGTCATTAAATTATCGAATAATTATAATGATACAATATACATACACAAATAGGTACATGTTATAATACATACAAAATATATTACAAGAAATATATATGTATATATAGTACATAAATATGACTATAAAACGCTAACCAAAAATTTGATATGTTAAACTCAGGTAATATTCTTTTAATAAGGATTTAAAAATGTTCAATGATTTGGCTTGTCTGATTCGCGTAGGCAGAGAGTTTCAGAGAGGAATGGACTGGACTCAGTAGGAGGAGTGAAAAAATGTTGTGTGGTGAAAAGGGATATCAATCAACAGATTAGTCGTCGAACTTCGCTCTTGTCTGTCAGGGTAGCGAAATCTGAAGGTTGTTTTAAGGTATTGAGGGATGTTTGGGTCGAAAAGAATAGTATAGAGGAGTGAGAGTTGCTTTAGTTTGAAGAAGCTTAACTACGTTTATCTTCAATTCTTGATAGGTGTGGTAACCCAGTTACGACGATACAAAAGATGTGTTCAAGAATATGTATCCACTCTGATAACTCATAGAGTTTCCGAGCGAGTTTCTTACGCCGGTTATACTTGCCGGGTTAGTTAATTTAACCGGCGCGGTGGTATGCACCGTAGTTTTGACAAATAAAAAGTGTAACTTGGTACCTACCTATTTTAAATAAAAATATTTTCATTTGAGATAATTTCATTTCATTTCATACAATAAATATAATAAAAAGATCTTGTGTTTGTTTTTTGTCCTTCCCTCACACCTGAACGAAGTAACAAATCGACTAGGTTATTGAATGGACTTAGCACAAAAATCCCATCCCAATCCCAAATCCTAAAAAGGAGATCCCCTGCTTCTCTGACACGATCGTCGAAATATGTAAGTAATATTTAAATAATTCTGTTCGGCCCCAAGCAGGAGTTATTATTCTATTTTTACATTAGATTTTGCATAAATACAAAACATTTTGTTTAAATGAAAATCAAGATTAATATTTTTAATAAACTATTACTGCTTGCGCTTCTGGCTTAAGCAGTAATATTTTTTATTGCAGTTACAGGGTGTAACAAAAGCAAGATCATGTCGCTAGGGCGTTTGTTAATACAAATCGCAAAAATGTTTTTCCGCTTTCAGCACTGTACTTTCCCAGTGAACTGTGTAGGGAACACATACGCATTACTCACACTTGAAGTATTATCCCTTACTCTTTTCACACCCTGTATAGATACGACCTACGAGCTATGTTATATTTCGCACGAGTACTTAGTGAAAAAACTTTACATTTGCAAAAACAATATTGTCTTGTCGGTTTTTGGTTTGCGAAAGCAATAACTTATGAATATAAGATTACCGCATTATTATATATTAAACAAACTTACCATGTCGTGTGTCTTGTTCCGTTTCCTCCACAGTCTGAGGCTGTATGCAGGCCGGCTCACACTTTCACTATTACAAAATAATTTCGCATAATGTGACTATGATTTAACGATTGTAGGGGACACGTTATTGCTCACTAATCAGTCGTCACGGTCACTGGGCAATAGCAAATATGTATGAATTTTAATTCTTTGTTTTAAAAAATATATCGTTATTTAAAAACGATGTAGTCCATTTGCTTTTTTGATAAATTTGAAAATAATAATGTTTCTTTTATAAACATATGTGTCAAGTCATAGACCAGTTACTTTCCTGGTATACGAGGTGTGTTCAAAAAGTATCGCGAATTTTGAATTTTCGCGGGTTACGTATATTCGAATTTCGATTTTTT
>JAOTAV010000830.1:0-10238 GCA_026546445.1 Cyclargus thomasi | reverse complement strand
CACTCCAAGCCTTAAACGGAACGCCTCAGAGCGAGGTAACGCCGCATGAGTCATGTTTTTTCGTGCGTGCAGCCAGCACTATCGAATTATAAGACGTTGTCACGTCAAAAAGTCAGGCCACGAGAATTACTATTATCGATAAGTGTCGACGGATAGCATATAAGATCCGCTTCTAGCTTGATACAAAACTTACAAGTATATATTATGCTGGCTTGGTTGGCTTAGGAAATCTCATCGCTCCTATTTTAGTAGCTATATTAGTAGTAATTTAGTAATGACTATTTTAGTAGCCATCTAGTTATATTAGTCAGACAATGTGACGCTACACGTTATGCTACGCTAGTATGCTACATGAATTTTTCAACGTTCCACGTTTCATTCATCTTTGAATGTATATTCGTTGGAAATTTTTCAGATTATTAGTTACAAAGGCAAAAATGAACATGAATTTCCGCTTAGGCCAACCGAACTACAGTAAAATTAAAGGTATTATGATAATGATCATTACCTTAACAACGTCATATAACCCAATAAAACGAATACGAGTTACGGCTTATCTAATTTAAGATCCACAGAATGATCTACCTAACGCACCTAGCATCTACAAACGCGGTCTATTACCGATCGACGCAGCACTAAAATAGTGTCTAATAATATTAAGAAGCTTTTTTTAAGCGCTGACACTATAAAATACGAGGTCACTGAAATCATACGCTGGAATAGTTTTTAGGCTCAACTCACGCCGAAAGAGCGGCGAAGGGCAACGAAGCGAAGCGCAGTTTCAGTGTGATATAAATTTGAACTTTATATTCGTTACTATAATACATATTATCGACCATCACGGGTGGGCTCGAGAAGGCGCGCGGATTCCCGCGACTGCTCGAGAAGTCGCTGGACTCCGCGCTCCGTTGCCCTTCGCCGCTCTTTCGGAGTGAATTGAGCCTAATTGTCTTCGTAGCACAGTTCGTATTTTAGTATCAACAAAAGCTTTTGGGAATCGGAATAAAAACAAGCTGTCTAGAGCTAATTTCATGAAATAAGTCTCGTAGATTGGTGCATTCAGCGCATCATGTTGTTATCTGTAAGCTCGAGATCATTTAACGAACTTAATACATTTAAGAACACAGAATTATCTGCAACAAGCCACAAAGCCAATATTTAAAATTTAGTTTCAGAAATTTTCGTAGGACTTCTTTCATGAGATGGACTCTACTAATAATAACTCCCCAACCAGGTTTCGGTGACGGTGGCCGGTTTCATGGAAACCAGGTGGGTTAGCCAAGATCTGAACGTTTTCGCTTCTTTGTAGAATCGACAAAATGTATGAACAGAAGCGTTCGTTATGCCTTATGTTATTTCGATACATTTTGTTTGGCGATTCTACAAAGAATCGGTAACGTTCACATCTTGACTAACCCAGGAGGCCTGTTACTCAGGAGTAATCTTGTAGTACCCAAGTGTGTGCGCAGTACACAGGAGCAATCTCATTTCCTTTACTCTCATGACCGATACGACTGGCGAGAGATCAGGCGCAGGACCGACTATTTACATGCCCATCCGACGCTTGGATCATCTTACTTGTCTGACAATCAGCTGATCAGCCTGCATTGTCCTAAACAATCTTGGAAATAACAGGTTTCAAACGCGGGAATCGAACCCACGACCTCCGAAGTGCCGAGTGCAAGTTTTTTTTTAACATTCGGTCGTAAACGCGTTTCGTGTTGACATAGGATTTTATGTGGGATTCGTACAGCGCCATCTAGCGATGCGCTCGGTCACGTGTATCTCATATAAAAATCGTAGTAAACGCGAAATGCGTTAACTGTCGAATGTCAAAAAAAAAACTCGGTCTCGGCAAGAGGCGAGCTCTGTACCGCCGGACTCTACTATGGAGCAGGTCACAACTCACAAGACCAACAGGAGACGGACTACTTCGTGTGCCCATGTCGGGTTAGTACTGTAACAGGATAAATATAATATGTATTGCATAATGTTATGAATCGACCATTGAGGATGGTGTCGCAATTATTATGCATAAAATTTTCTGGGCGCACACCGTTCTGGGCCGCAAGTTATCGGAACTCTGAGAAGAAAGCAAGTTCCCTATAACCGTATTTGATCGTAGTAATTGTAAAGACCTTCAAGAAGTGTATTCCCTCTTAAAAGGCCGGCATCGCACATGCAACCCTAATGTTGCGAGTGTCTATGGGCGGCGGTAGTTGCTTTCCATCAGGTAACCCGTTTGATCGTTTGCCCCCTCATTCCTATAAAAAAAGTCTTAAAGCGGTTTCGGTGTACAGCCCCTGTATCGGATCACACAGTGACGGGTTTATGGAAGCATGTGACATTGTCCATACAAGATTTGCACTCTAGTTCGCAATGGGTCATCAAACTTGCATGAAACATGTGGCCCGATCCGTCACAATGTTCGTGATGCTGCGCCCATGCCCTGTTGCTTTTCCCTGATTGACATCTGTCAATCCGCTGTGCTCTTGCCACGCTGCGGCCCGGCAATGTATGCGCGAGCCTTACTGCATAGTGAGAATTACACGAGAGCTGAGATCACAGGCTGTGGGCGTGCAATGTGGATCCGCGCAGAGAACTTGGCAGTATATCGGTAGACCTTTGCCGTCGCGTACCGCGGAATAAAAAATAAACAAAAACTCCCGCCAATACCATTCGATTTTCGAACGCGAGAAGTTTTTTCTAAGCGCGTGTATTGCAAAAATTAATTTTATCTTAACATTTTTTTTTTTTTACTTTTTGCTAGTTTGTTGTTTTTAATGTGAATATGGACATTAAAAGTGCCTAATGATTGGATTTCGAGCGAAGTTTAAGAAGAGTTTTGTCATCCGTAAGTAAAAAAAAAATTGCTGCCCTGAGCTAAAGCTTACTCTGCTATTCCACTACTTTCCATAATTAATTTTATTAAAGAGATTTTTTACAGTTTAAAATTAAAGAGATACATTGGTATAAGGTTAAAAATTTTATGTAGCGGTCACTAACCCTCCATCAAAATTTTGTCCCGCTATTAATTTATTTTATTTTACTCTATGGTATTTTACCAAAGCTATTTTCACATTGTTGTTGTCAATCGCGGTTTGTATGCAACCTAGTGGCAAATTTTTGATGGAGGGCTAATACTTGATAGAAAGCAACTGCCGTCGCTCATGGACACTCGTAACATCCGAAGAGTCGCAAGTGCGTTGCCGGCCTTAATAAGGGAATAGGGAATGGGAAAGCGATAGGAATTAGGGAAGTTGAGCCACTGGTAAACTCACTCACTGAACGAAACACAGCACAACGCCGTTACACGCCAGCTTTCTGTGAGGCTTCGATATTTATCGCCTTGATCAGTAGGTACTGGGTCACATGCCGTAGCTGGCGTGAATCATATTGTGCATAACAATTAAATATTACACGGCTTATGAGCTAAGTGCTGATTAAAGATTACTTGCGTTACTTCATAGAGGTCGTTATTTTATTACTAGATGACTCCGTTGTGCTAAAATTTAAATGAAATTAAATTAAATAATTTATTTATTACTCTCACTACAAGTACACAATACAAAAACTATACACTACAAAGATAACACTGATTTTGTGGGAGACTAGTGCCTAAACTAGGCGTAGCCTGTATTTCAGGACACCAGGATCTCACTCGCTTGGTCCAGCTAGTTGATACAGAGTAGTGAACGTCAAAATATTCCTATGTTGTTTATTGGGTGTGAGGGCGTAGCTGTGCATTTGTTTGTACCTTATTCCGGGGAAGCGTACATTATTCCGGGTCAAAAGTTTTCTATTTCCTTACTCGGGAATTTTTCCTGGAGATTTAGTTTCCGGTTTCAATGGTCAAGGAAGTGTAAAAGCCTGTGTCACCGCTTACTGAAAGTGTCGGATAGTCTCATAACTTTATATGACAGATGTTGTATGTAGAATCTGTCAAAAAAGTTGTGGATAGCCTAACAGAAACTTTATCAGGATTGCGGTGAAATAGGTCCTAAGAGTACCTTAGAACCTGTAGGGCTAGCATATTGTCAATAGACATACTAAGGTATAGAAAAACTGACAGATGGTTGGGATAAACTGACAGATTTCCTTTGTGCATCCGTCACTTCAACGTCACTTTGTGTATTTGGTGTGGAAAGGAAGACTTTCTCGGTCGCTATGCTAGGGCCGCTGTACTACATCTGTGAATTGCAATACGAAAAAGACGAAAATTGGTATTGATCTAATAGGGAGCTAATTTTAAAAATTCTACTCCCAAGGGGTTTAATAAGGGTTGAAAGTTTGTATGAAAGTTTGTCATTTGTTCAGTTAAAGACACAAAATTTTGTTTCTGAGTTAATGATTCAAAATAAAAAAATACGTGTTACCTAAATCATTTTTTGAAATTCTTCCCCTAAGAGGGTGAAAAGGGGGTTAGATTTTGTATAATTTTTTTCTACGCAAATTCGTCATTTCTTAGACACCTTTAGACACCTAAAATTTGGTTTCTGAGCTGGTGATTTAAAATAAATAAATACGTGTTTAAGCGTTTTATGAAATTTTACTTCCAGACGGTGAAATAAGAGTTGAAAGTTTGTATGAAAATATTTCTGAATGCGAGCGAAGCTGCGGGAAAAAGTTAATACTATATAATAGGGCTGCCATGCCATCGTCAAAGTAATGGACCCAGGAAGGCCTCCAAGACGCCGGATTTTCACTCGGTTTTCTCCTGACAAAAAAGTGCCTGTTCTTAACCCGATCGATTTTTAGAAATCTCGCCCGAACGCTTTCTCAACTCTTTCAACACTAGGACTAATTCGGGGAAACTTGCACGGCTGGCGGCCCCGTTTTTTTTTAAATTATAAAAACAAATTTGTATAGAGTATTGAGCTTTACACAGCGCACTTTCGCTAGTGACTAGTCCTTGGTGCATTTACATAGCTATGTTAATGTTGCACGTTGTGGGCGGGGTCATACCGCCTCGACTTATTACCTTACGCAAACATTATAATATAACGCCTTGTATTACATACTTTACTTATTTTATGATATTTAGGGGCCAAATAAACAGACTGAAGTACCTGATGGAAAGCAACTGCCGTCGCTCATGGCATCCGCAGAGTCGCAAGTGCGTTGCCGGCTTTTATGAGAAAATAGGGAATGGGAATAGGTATACGGGGATTAGGGAAGTTAGGCCACCGGTAAACTCATTCACTTTACGAAATACAGCACAACGCCGTTTCACGACAGTTTTCTGTGATGCCGTGGTATTACTCCGGTCGAGCTGGCCCATTCGTGCCGAAGCATGGCTGTTCCTCAGCAATGAGATAGGAATAGGCACTTGAGATAGGAAAATGTCAAAAAACGTTTGGGATATATCGCAATTTTTATAGTCCGCCTGTCTGTCTCTAGGTTGTATCTCAAAAACGCTAATAGCCATAGAGTTGAAATTTTCACAGAATATACGTATGTATTTCTGTTGCCGCCATAGCAACAAATATTATACACAAAATAAATTAAATATTTAACAATTACAACGTACGTATTTTCGCCGATAGTTTATTGTTTTTGATACTAGATGGCGCTGCAGGCAGTCATTACTCATCTATATATCCAAATTTTCCAAAAAGTCTGTCAATACTTCTTGAAACATCGTGATGAATCGACATTTTTTAGGAAAATGATTGCTTTCAAATAATATTTTTTTAGTAAAGTCATAGAATAATTTCTCTATGGTAGAGTATACTTCTAAATTAAAAATTTTAACCGCTAAATGAAGGTCAATAAACAAGCTATCATTGCGTATTTTATATTGAGTACTATGTTATTATTTGAATGAGTAAAAAATAGAAAACTCTGCCGGCAACTTCAGCTTCTCATAGAAGATACGGCCTTAATACGCGAGTGAAAAACTTTGTACCCTTTTTAACGAAAGACTCGTAGATGTAATATCATGAAATTTCTTCCAGTTATAGTATGGAGGAGGAGCGTGGAGTACCAATACAATTTTAAAGTGTGCTTTTATCTCACATGTTTTAATAAATAAAACCCTACGCACACTACAATTTTGACACGACACGATAATCATACACGAAATATTATAGTGTTTATGGTTGACGTCTGTATTTTTTTAAATAAAACTTAATGGCCTTGTAACGAAACCTTGAAATGCCAAATTGAAGTCAGTGATAAGATTGAGAATAGACAGTAGTTTCCGTTTGTCGCCGTTTGCCGCCGACCGCCGACTGATATTATGGGGAAACTTGTTAGATGATCGAGCAACGAACATCAGCGATTATGTAAGGGCTGCATACCACCATAGACCAATTATTTTAATTGTGTAAATGTATAATTTCTCTATGATACCACCTACCTACATTGCACCCAGCGAATACCTCGTAAGAACCCAACTTAAAGTAGGTATCACTTGTAAAATGTAAGTACTTAAAATTCTTATAAGAATAATGATAATAATGATGTAAGTATAATCGGACACGGACGGTGGGCGGACCTCGGAGGCTCGAGTTTTGGACCTCATCACTCAGTGTGTTGACACTTGACACCATCGTCACGTAATTACAATGCGTCAACACTTCACCAAATAATAATAAACTATAATAATAAGAACATATACACCGTAGTGATACCACAGCCTCATAGAAAACTGTCGTGAAACGGCGTTCTTAAAAACTTGGAGGTAAGCTAAGCTGGGACATAAAAAAAAATTCACAACCTACAGAACTATAACGAACTTTTACTACAACCTGTATATGGGATGTAAAAAAGAAAATAACAAAATAGTACAGATTTAGAAGCAGGACTGCTCTCAAGTCTCTACTTTCCTTATAAAATTATTGCAAAAGAGCAAACGGGTCACTTAATGGTAAGCAACTACTATACCGTCACCCACTTACACAATCAGAACTCGGAGAGTTGCAAGTACGTTGTCAGTCTTTTTTAGAGGTAATAATATGCTTTACGTAATTTTTATCTGCAATTTTTTTAAGACTACAATTCGAACCTACAAATTTTAAATGCATTCAATTTAACCAAAATCCATAATCTCATAAGCACTTCCTCATAACATTGTTATGTTAAAAACCATCGTCATATAAGTCTTTACCGATATGGACGTCAAGTTCCAAGAAGGTTTGTGATTCACGTCGGTGCCACCCACACATTCATAACATGATTGATTTATATTGAACCGAAATTGATAGTAAATACAGTGCTAGAGCCTTAAGTGTTTAGGATTATCAATTTGTAGCTGAAGTCTACCTACGTGCTACCTTTGGGTGGCTTTTATAACTACAGTAATACTCATTTCGTAAATATAAAGGGTGTAACAAAAGCACGTGATAAAACTTTAAGGGTAGTATGTGTCCCTCATATAAAGTTCACTGTGTGTATAGTTACGCTACTGCAGTCACCGTTGAAAGCAAAAAAATGTGATTTGTGCATGCAACATGAGTTTGGCCATACAAATCACAAATAATAATAATATTATAATAATATCTATGGACGCTTCACACCACGTCAAACTAGCCCCGTGCTAAGTACCCGAGGGACTTGTGTTACAGGTACCAGACAACGGAAATATATTTAATATTTTTTCATACTATACACATATTTAAGATTTTTATTATACACATACGAGTATTTAATATACATCCATGACCTAGGAATATTGAAGAACTTTTTGTTCCGTGGGCGGGATTCGAACCCGCGACCCCCGTCGTGAGCTACCAAAGCTCAACCACTGCGCCACAGAGGTCGTCATAATTTTTTGTTTTCGCTTTCAGTGCAGACACTTTCACAGTGAACTCTATAAAAGAGACACAAACGATCCTTACAGTTTTATCACTTACTTTTGTTACACCCTGTAGAGCTACACGCTCTGCCATAGGACCAAGTATAAAGTAAGACCGTTTGTCCATCGCACGCCGTCAACCGATAGCGAGATGATTTCGGCCGGATAAAATTTCCATGTACTCGTATGACATAACTACAGGTTTCATTTTCCACTGCGCCACTACAGATCGCGACGACATGGCCGCTGGACCAATGTCGGTAAAAATGAAACGTATACCCCCGGTTATAAGGTGGCATTTTAAAAGTCGAAAATAATCTCGTTGATGATGACGACCGGCAGAAGACAAAAGTTTAATAGAATCAGGCGTTACTTTGCGGGAATCCATAGCTTAGAGTTTAGTAAATTAAGATTTTTAGCAATATTACGCGAAAATTAACCTCAACCTGCAAGTAAAAATGCAAGTAAAAAGCTTATAAATTGACTAGATGTACTCGATTCCAAGATGGTGTTGATGTAAATAAAATAAAATATTGTGCACAACAAAATAAAATGTTAATAGAATCAGGCGTTACTTTGCGGAAATCCATAGCTTCAAGTTTAGTAAAGTGACTTAAAGGACGTTGTTCGTAGAGGATGACACATCCTGAGGATGTCCCTGTATTGGGGCGAAATCCGCATTTTTACTTGCAGGTTGAGATTAATTTTCGAAAAAAATATTACTAACAACCTTAATTTACTAAACTTGAAGAAGACAAACGACCAAACTGTGGCCAAGGTGATTAAAAATGTTGTGGGAATTGCGTGTGGTGGCCAAAGGAAGATCTTCCGACCGAGCGAGGTGTTATGCTCGGTCAGGCCGAAGCCCACGTGATACATTATAGCTTTCGTATATATACCACCGTGTCTCGATATATTTGATAAGTTAAACAGTGTTAAAATATTTTTATGAACAAGGGCGTTAAACTGTAAAAGCAACAATGAAAACGAATTTCAGAATTCCTGTCCTCTTAGAGAGTATGGCGTCTAGACGCGAGCACGGTCGTGTAGAAGGCATAACCTGCTTGCTAATCATCGTCATCCGATCTACGATAATCACTATTTTTTGTAGATCGTGCATGACACATTATGTGCTCATCGGGAAGTTGCAGTCGCTATTATGATATTTATTATTTTGTCACTAAGCATAACCCATTCAAAATTATTGTGTGCGTGTGTTTGTCACTGAACTCCTACCAAACAACGACTGGACAGATTTTTTTTTGTATTTCGCGTATCCCGTGACCCTGCCTGAAGCGAAAGATCTAGAACACCGTTTGGGTTTTAGTGAGTATTTCACCGATACCGTCTCACGTACCCCGGTGGGTCCTCTTCAGGCTGCCGGGGTTGCATAAATGCATTTTCCCAACGAAGAAAAGGGGATTTGAGAATGGTTTAGATTCACAAACCAGCAGGGCAATATTGTAATGAGTTAAACTATTATTTATTTTTTCCTTATATATTTTTTTTATCGAATCCACTTTTTTATTGTATAACAACTCAAGTAGGTATCGTTTTGTTTTCTCAGCGCGCACTAATTCTACAGAGTATGTACCAACAGATGTGTCATGCGATGGTGTTCATAAAATCAACACTAAAAATAGTTAAATGACCAAATGTGATGAGTATAAACGACATACAATATTCATGGATATCGCATTGCTTTATTTAGGTCCCATCTAAACGTCTCAAATGAAATATCTATACTTATAGAAAAATTCCCCGAGCGAATGAAAGGTATACGGACGGAGGGTAGAATTGTAGGGAAGTAGGCTAAACCTTAAACGCAAAGATTTATGTTTGTATATTATGTAATCTTTGTTTGTCACTGACTGACTGGAGCGATTTTAGTGGAATTTTCTGCCGGTTTTCGAGTGGATTTTCGATTTTCTTTAGATTTACACTGCAAGACTGACAGGACAAAGTATATCGAGTCCGCTAGTTATTATTTAAACCAAGATAAAATATGTAACAAAAGATAAAATATGTAGTTTGACATAAATTGTAAGCTTAAATAGTGGGGCTTTGTAGGATATTATTTTCCTTGTTAATATTGAGATGAAAGTGATGATAAAATTTATTTACGACTAGTTGATGCACGCAAAAATTTGTATAAAACGCGGCAACCGTGCATTTACCCGGGATAAAAAGTATCCTCTATGTTGCCCAGACCAAAAAGCTATTAAACAAAAAGAGATTTATACAAATCCGTCTAGTAGTTCTTGAGATTAGCGCGTACGAACAGACAAACAGATAAACAGACAACTTTTTTTTGTCGATATGTGTTCTATTACTGTTCCTTCCCCACATTGGCTATTTTATAAAAATACTAGTTGACCCCGCAGACGTTGTCCTGCCGAGCTATTTTGTGAATCTAAACCATTCTCAGATCCCCTTGAAC
>JAOTAV010000829.1:0-10238 GCA_026546445.1 Cyclargus thomasi | reverse complement strand
AAAGTCCCTACTCCCCACCACTGCGATCGACCACGACGGGAGCACCCGTCAGTCGCAACACTGCCTATTTCATTACCAAATACAGAGTGCCGAGAGCGAGTTTTTTTTTTCTCCAAGCGACCGTGAAGGCGTTTCGCGTTTACTAAGATTTTATCTGGGATTTGTAGATGTGACCGTAAGCATCGCTAGGTGGCGCTGTACAAATTCCAAATAAAATCATAGCGAACACAAAACGCGTTCACGGTCGAAAGTGGAAAAAAAACTTAAACCAATGAATTGCTTTTACATCCATACATCCTATTAACATGGAGCTAAAATATATGAAACTAAAAAGTTCGCGTTAATCCCCCGCATACAACTTCATATCCATATTAGGCTTGCAATTTCCTGATTAACATTCACTGTGCGACGGAAGTAATCTACGAACTTTGCTACGCTATTTAAAACATTAACGCTATAACTACCTTGTAGAGGTAAATTCATATCGACTATTAGACTTATTATTAAAGTGAAAACATATTCAGAGACATACCCTTTTTAGAGCTAGCTGGAGGTACCCAAAGGGTAAAAACGAGACATTATAAATAGACTTTGATGTCTAACAGACATCTCCGTATCCACTCTCAAGGCTGTTTTAACAGACTTCCGATAAGGCTGAGGTTTCTCATTTCGTTATATTATGTTCTTTTTAGGGTTCCATACCCACTACTGTAAGACTTTGATGTCTGTCCGTCTGTCTGTGTTCAAGACTCAATAACGGTAATGGCTAGAAGGTGAAATTTTCACAGATCATGTATTATCTGTTGCCGCTATAAAAACAAATATTAAAAATAAAATATTAAAGGGTCACTCTCATACAGGAAACATGATTTTAGCCAGTTTTTGGTGTTTTGCTATAATGTCATCTACATCACCCTTTTGCTTGATAGGATGTGATATTGTCACTTGGATATGATATTTTTTTAATATTATGTAATTAGTTATTAGTTTATATATTTTTTGTTTATAGTGTAATTAGTTTATATCTTTATAATTTAATAAATCGTAAACTAAAAATCTATCCCACGAATTTTTATGAATGTAGGGAATCAGTAACTAAATGGATTAAAACGATTAACTATGACGATTTAGAACATATGTTGCAGAGAGTAATGTAAAGGATAAGGCACATTATATGACACACATATACACACACACATATACTCACTAACTTACTACACACAAACACACACACGCAAACACATACATACACATTCACACATACACATATTAATACATTATATTGCTATTTTTATCTTTTAGTTTTTAAAAGCACATTTGTTTTCATTTTAATTGAGTTTGCTTAACATTTCTCAATACTATATGCATAGAAGGAATGAGCGAGACACCCCCAACACAAGTTTTTAACTTAATGGGGAAGTCTCATTTTACATTGCAATGTTTTTTTTTTTTGAGAAATAAAGATATATTATTATTGTTATAGTAGCTGCTCAAATAGTCTAATATTATATTCCTGTGTGGTAAAATTAGATTATACAAGTAGGGGCAGATACAACATAACATTACAAAATATATCTAAGTGACAGAATCGATGGAATAACTCAGCCAAAGGTTGCCTTTCATTTGGTTCGCAAACAACTTCTAAACATTGGATAGAAATAGATATAATTGAAAAATTCTTGACACATAGTTATAAATAATTGATAAAATTGATGTAATATAAATACTAAATAAAGTGCAAGTAAATTGTGTCTTATTAGCATTAACTTAACTTACATTAAAACGTAAAGTAACTATGTTAACAGAAATAACTATGCATGTTTATAAACAGATAAGAATGTGGTACAGAGGAAGCAATCAATAAAATAGGAAGTGCACAAGATTTGATAATACAACAATGGACATAGACCTAACAATTGATCCTTGGAGTATTCTATTTACACAATGGATATTGACAGTGAGAGGCAATGGCATTCTTATTAATGTAGAAGAAATCCCGCGCTTTATTACCATAGGGTTAGGGTTCAAGATTTTGAAGAAAAAGAGACATGAAACAAGTATGTTTTGTGTTTTAGCTTCTATTAAGTAAGCAGGTTTGTGAAACATTTGTCTTTTTCTCCTTTTCTCCTGCCATTTTAAGATTATAATACAGTAGATATTATAATAAAAGTAATTAAAATTTTAAGCCTGTGTTTATTGATCATATTATCATCAAATACTAATCCTTATCCAAATAAACTATTGAGCAGGACTGTTTCAATAGCTATAAATTATGTTCTATTTTATTCCAATGGGACAATCCATTTGAAAGATATTACAAATTTAAAATTGTAATTGGTATTAAAATTAATGATAGTTGTCACAAATTTTTTTTTCAGAGAGCTTAAAAAATTAATGTCCACTTGTGCGAAGCCTATGGGGTTGCTAGTATATAATATAATCCGTCCACAAATTTTTACACTGGTGTCAGTCATTCAAATTTTAAGGACATATTACAATACTTTTAATGAACTTGAGAATTTGAACACACTGCACGATATGACATCAATGCCCTGTGCATTTTATATTACCATTAGGGTCTGTATGAAACATAAATTTTACCCCTTTCTCTCATTTACTAATTTTATGTTTTAAATAACTTACCCTTACTAATAAGTACACACAGTATGTTATATAAACAAATATAAAAAAACAGATTTTGTCATAGTATTTTTAAAAAATCTGCCAAGTATTCTTTACCAGTTAGAGCAAAAATTTGGGAAATTTATAGATATTTTTTGAAAGTATTACACATTATTTTAATGTTTTAAATTTATAAAAAAAGGTTTAAATTTATTTAAAAAATCAAATCATTGTATTAGAGCCTTCTTTAAATATTTAATTTGTTTTTAGTATATGTTGTCATAGCAGCAACTGAAATACATATTCTGTGAAAATTTCAACTCTCTAGCTATTACCGATCCTGAGATACAGTCTGGAGACAGACAGATGGATAGACATCACTCTTAGTAGGAGGGTCCCATTTTTACACTTTGGCTACAGAACCCTAATGAGTCTTTTGTTAGTATAGTTCAAAACTACTATAGATGCTTCTATGCCAATTTAAGCAAATAGGTTAAAACACTTGTAAAATATTTTGATTTTGTATTGTAATAGGACAATATTGAGCATGTTAATATCAATCATTTTTAAGATTAACTCAATATTAAAATTTGTAATTAGTTGCCAAATGTATGGAAGGAATTATATACTGAACCATTTCCAATTTTAGTAGCTAACTAATGTGGTATAAATACAATATTTTAAGTTACAATGAGTGGACTCACCAGAAAGGCCTACAACTGAAACTGTGACCAATTTTCCCCCGGTGTTCTCAGATTTTTTGGCCATTTTTCATTAATTCAATACATAAGTTTCAAGTCTGTACAAATTGATACACTCATCACAACACAGAGTCTACTGCACAAAAATATTCCAGATAAATATGTATTAATAAATTTATAGACAGATTTACGACTTGTTATTGAGACAGGTGCGAAATTAAATTGTTTAATCCCATGTAAACTTGAGATTTAGTACAAAGTTTTGTAGAAATTAGTGACGGAAATGAAATATTACTGTTCACGAAAGGGATTCGAGAAACAGATGTAGCGTTATCGACAAATAACAGCTCTCAAACAAACATTATTTAAATGATGATTAGGATATACATTAGATAATCACGTATCTGGTTATAATTATTTGTATTTAATTTAGTTATTGAATACGAATTGGAAAGAATGTAGTCGGATTGAAAACCCGCAGTTTGACACCTAAGTAAAAACTGATTAAGCACAACTAGTAAAAATGTAAAAAATATTGTATTTAATAGCTGTCTAATAATTTATCACATACATATTTATCGATTTATATCCGAATTGTTCACATTTTATCAATAATCCAATTAACTTTTGATAAAATCGCAATATCCTAGCACTGACACTACTCGCGTTGCTTTGTACTTAAAATTGTTGCTAGCCCTAAAATAATTATTCTCGATTGTGTGATGGCAAAAAAGAACAAAAAAGTTAGAGTCGCTACACCTGCGAGCTGCGAGTCCCGACTCCTGGCGAGTGAGTTGAGCTGTAAATTGTATTGTAGGCCATGAACCAGCGACATGGCATTTAAGGCCGTAAGACGCAGCACATCACAATTCACAACTCACTCGTGTCACAAGTCACGAGTCTCACTAAACGGCCGTCGTGACCCTAATAAATGTAATGGCTGCTGTACAATCTCACCGAGAGCTCCCGGGCGAGACGCTCGCAAGAGACTGACAGGGGAGACGAGGCGAGTTCAAACACTTACACTCTCACACTCGGGTGGTCTCGCTGTGTCTCGGCGAGGATGTACACCTGTATACAGTGTTTCTCTGTTACTCTAGTGCAGTTGTTCTTAACTGGTCGTCCTTGGAAGCATCATAAGTAGTCCGCGAACTATGTTTCTGTGATCTTTTATATGAAAAACTTTTATTTATTGAAAGAAAGACCTTTATATTTATTTACATTCAATAGGGTATTTACCACCAGATATCAAGCCAACTGTGTGGTACGGTAAATGAAAATTTTATCAAATGGTTCCAGACTAAATGGTTAAGAAGCACCTAGAGCAGTGGTCCAGCGCCTACAGCCTAGCACAATTTAGCAAATGCGAATATGATGAGTGATGACTGACGAGTAACGCCTCTTGTACACGTCTACGATGCTGCGAACAACAAAACATCGGTGGATAGATTCTCTGTCTCTGGACACGTGACTACACGTTATGAGCATCTCGTTCATTTCCCTTTTCGCCGATGTTTTGCGGTTCGTAGCGTCTGTGCACTAGAAGCGTAAAATTTACTAAAATTTGCAAACGAATGTTGATTTCAGTAAAACGTGACGTATTCAACAATTCCTTATTATAACGTCATGGTGGGTGTAGACTCTCGCCGAGGCACAGTGAGACCACCCGGATGCGAGAGTGTAAATGGTTGCACTCTGAGCTCTCGGTTAAAATGTACAATGGCCATAAGACAATAAGTAAATAAAATTAAATCGCGTATTGGGTCAATTTGGGTTTGGATAGCCTGTTTATTATGGTGGAAGAGTGTAAACTCTCGCCGAGAGACAGCAAAACCGCGCGAGGTCGAGAGTGTATATGGGTGCACTTGCCTCGGCTCGCCTGTCCACCTCGAGCAAAGTTTCGCCACGCGCTCTCAGCGAGAGTGTGCAGCTGGCATTATATACTCTGGTGTAATGCATGTTATCACTTATAATCGTGCTACATGTAACATGGCCTATGCGACCGTTTAAAGAACGTATAAAGAGCCCATGATAAATCATTATAATGTTGCTAGTCAAAATAAATGCTGTGTTGAACTTGACTCTAGATAGACGAGGGGATAAATAATATTCTGACATGATTCTGAAAGTATGGTCTTAAGTTATCGACGAGGAAATATAATTATAAAATTTTATAGGAGAAAGATATTTTGTGTTTCTGGCAGTTTGTACAAAAACGATAACTTTCTGATAGCAACCCTTATTAGTTATTATGACATTTGTAATAAATTCATCTAGCAACATCAGTATAATTTGACAGCACATTACGAAAACACAAGCGCATAAATGTCTCTCCGCGATATATTTTTGAGAAATGACTTCTACAAATGATGGAAGTAATCTAAAAAGTGAAAAAAAGGATAAGAGATATTACATAGAAAGTTTTCAAGTAAGTGCTTTCAGTTTTTATGTAAAGATAACAAAATATAACGTGACGCCGTTTCAATAGACTTCATGATGTCCGCCATATTTGTCTCATACACGGTCTTGTTTTTTCGTGTTATTATTCTTTACTTTTTGTTTTGCTTTTCCATGATATAATATCACATCAGTCACATTGTCACAAAAATATTTAAAGGTCTTGAGCAGCTCCTATATACATATCACGCAAACATGACTGATCCTCGAGTGACATAGGATTTCGTAGATAAATAGTTTCGTTCTATTTTTAAAGTATTCTAATGCCTACAGGCATTGTTAGGTTCTTTGTGGTAACGCTGATAGTTATAATTGAACCAAGTTTTGATGATTCAGTCTTATTCAAACATCAGCCATTTGCGTC
The DNA here is from genome assembly GCA_026546445.1 of Cyclargus thomasi. NCBI lineage: Eukaryota > Metazoa > Arthropoda > Insecta > Lepidoptera > Lycaenidae > Cyclargus > Cyclargus thomasi. Next base: position 4,094 of record JAOTAV010000829.1, on the reverse strand, counting down.
CACTACACAGTCACGTATTATACCTATACAATATATTCTATAGATACATAATATTGTTATGTGTCGTTTATAAGCTCTTGTAGTAACTTTAGGTAACTTGTGTTTGGACATATCATGCCTATGCTACACTATGAGTAAAAACAAGGTTCACCTGCATAAATAACTTAATAAGTAACAATATTAATAAATATAACAAACCATGTGATGACTTTGATAAAAAAACTCAAACATAGATAATGAAAACATTCAAATATGATGGTTCTACTAAAAAAGAAACACATACTACATTTACTCATTTCAAAATTGTTTATCATGCTCACATACATACTGCTTTTGACAACATGATTCGTATGCAAATAATAGAAAATGTTCAACTACCAAAAATATTTCATTGAAAAAATCCTGAAAAAGCAAACAAAACATTATTAGTTGTGGTTTACAATTAAATTCCAAAGTAAACACGACATTCCTTTATTTGTATACATAATTTGTAGTTCTCTACTAAGAATAGTTTTTGTGGTAGAATATACCGAGACAGATAACATCATTGTTATCTAAAATATATATTTCTAAAAATCATAACCCCACAAAAAATTAAAAATAAATTCGACAGCCATTCTGAATTATTTTTTATTTATTTCAACTAAATATGGCGTTACTGGACCAGTATCAAGTATGCTCTAGGTTGTACCCAGCCTACAGGTCCTGTGGCTGTTTTAGTTTGAGTCTTCTTGGCCTATTATCGCTCATCAGTTCAGTGGCATATATATTTGGACAATTTAAATTTTTCAGTTATACATATTTATTTTTTCTTTTCTTTCCTGCTTTATTGTATATATTTCCAGGTCATTATGTAGTCTATCATTACTTACGTAATGTAGAAATTTAGTAATTAAGTTGCCTCTGAGTGTTGCCAATATGTCAGTTTTACACAAAACTGGTTTTCACAAATTGACTTTTTTGTTTGCTTTTCAAAGGGGTTCAAGTCAAAGGGCACTTTAATAATATAATCACATCGTCCATCTGCAAAAAAAGTGTTGCATCTAACCTAACCCTACCTTTGAGAAATCAAAATTTGTATTTATTTGAACAAGCAATTTCAGTTTTTCTGGTATACAAAACCAAAAACATTAAATCCTGTTATGGTTTTATATAAAAGGAAAACCGCAATTGCAAGATGCAAAATTTAGGTTTTGCAAAACTCATGTAGTTATGTGTGACACCTTTGCTAATGGACAACATTATATATATGTTGACCAAAATATTATAACTCAATAATTTTTTTTTATGCAACTTCATGTTAACAACACTCAATTTTGTAACTTGCTTACAAAAGCAAAATAAAAGACTCATAATTTGCCATAGTTTTCCTTTGTTTCGGTCACTGGTAATAGGATTAGTAATTAAAGGTTAATAGTTTTAAAAACTTAATTTAATAGTAGGTAACAGAATACAATGTAAAAAATTTATAGTATGGAGTGATTAATGGTGATGTTGATAATGTTTTCACTTGTCATGTTATGACATGCATTGCTACTTTGAAATTGTAATTGTGCATAAAATGCATATGTAGCAGCTTCAAATGTCTTTTAGAACAATATTAGTTATCGTATGAGTTGAATGATTATTTTCATATTGATAAAGCTGTTGTAAAAAAAATTCATAAAGTGTTGGTAATAAATTAATAAACATTGTTTATTGTAATTTTTCTGTGAAATAACGAAGTATGTATTACAGTCAGATCTGGACTAAATATAATGTAATGTGAAACTTATTATTTTTAAAGTTCTCTATTGATTTTACATATTAAGTTTTCTGAACAAAATTATCAATTTTAAAGCAGTGATAATAATAAAATGTTAGCTAGACTCTTGTCAAAATTGAAAAGTCTTATACCATGAAATAGTGATTGAAGTTTCTGTTGAGTCCCATTCTTATACTTTTGGATTCTTATAAAAAATGACCCTTTAAATAACTTGGCCATTTTTAGAATAAAAAAAGGATTAAATAACAGGAACAGCTATTTAATTTATTAAAAAGAAAAAATGACAATTCTTAACTTATACTTGGGCCAGAGTACTTGTGAATTTCACATACTTATTCTGTACAAGTATATAAAATGAAGACCTAACTAACATAACAATCTATGGCCTCACAAGTTAGATTTTATTGCTTAGCTAGAAATCAAATTTAAATACAGTAGAAACTCGATTAACCGGAATAATTGTTGTTGTTAGGCATTCGGATAATTAAAAATCTGGATAATCGAAACTATGAAGAAAATTGGGTTTTAAGCAAGTTCAAGTGTATACATAGTTTAATAAAAACAACTGAGACTTGTCAAAGGAAAACATTGTTTTTAAGAAAAACCTAAGAGATACATGCATACTAATTATTTGCTTACAATATTTGTATTTTTGGGGGTGATACCAGTTCCGTCCGACACGTTAATGGTTAAAAAAATACGGCATACACTAATACAGTTGGTCAATAGTCCAGATAGTCTTGAGTCTATACAGATTATTACTATTAGTACTGAGGGCCAGATAATTGAGTTTCTACTGTATGTATTATGCCAATGGAAATGGTCTACATACTTTTCACATGTCTTATTACTAATGTAACACCAATCTTTCAAAAATAATGAAATCATTAAAAAAAATTTTGCTTCTTGATTTTTTTGCCATATACAATATTTGTGCTGCAGAGGCAAGCCATATGTTCCATTTTTAAAATTAAATCATTTTAATCTCACTGAGATAAACTGAAAGCAAAACTAAAAGATATATTAAGACTAGAAATAAGCGCAAACTTGATTTACCGGTGACCAGACTAAGTATAAAAGCAAATCCCTTAAAGGTCAATGTCTACGCATTTACAATAAAATCCTAGAAAATGTTTAAAATCTTTCTATAAATAAATTTTAAAAAGTTGTTAAAGAATGTTTGTGTGTTATAAGGTCAATGATTTTATTATATACAATGGCACATTCTGGGAGTAAAATGGCTGCTGGCTATTTTTTTATATTTACATTATTTTTTTTGTCAGTCATGGTTATGTAATTAAAACTTATTTTATTTATTTGTCAAGTTAATGTTAAGATACGATATTGTTATTTTCTATAATTTTGTAAAATATGTTTCATAATAAAAATGGGTACAAAATTTTCCACTCGCATATTAATATATAGATTAAAGATTATTAAGCTGCATGATTTTGTAAAATATGAATTCTTATAAACCTGTTGTTTATTATTCTCAGAGCCTAGAGGCGCGCCTCAACGGGCAGGCTTCTTCGGAGCAGCGGACGAGGAACGTGTGCGAGGCGTGGCGTCTTGTGTACGGGCTCTGCTCGCACTCCACGCCCGACACGCGCTCACATCTGCTGTCGTGGATACAGCGGAACACGGCGTATGCCATACTACAGGTGACTATAGTAGTGTCAGTCAGTTTATTATAGTCAGTATTGTGCACGGGCTTTGCTCGCCCTCCACGCCCGACACACATCTACTACATCGTGGATACAGCGGAACATGGTGTATCACACACTACTATTGACTATAATAGTGTCAGTCAGAATATCATAGTGGGTATTTTTTTTTATAAAAATAAGGGGGCAAACGAGCAAACGGGTTACCTGATGGAAAGCAACTACCGCCGCCGATAGACACTCGAAACATCAGGGTTGCATGTGCGTTGCCGGCTTTTTAAGAGGGAATACGCTTTAAGGTTTGTAGGTCGTAGTGGTTCGAAAATACTGCTGGTGATAGTTCATTCCAGAGCTTTACTATGCGAGGCCGAAAGTTACACTAAAATCGTATTGTGGAAGACTACCATTCATCAAGACGATATGGGTGGTAAACCTTCCGCGTAGGTTGATGGCGAAAAGTTGCAGGTGGAATGATTCCGAACAATTCCTCTGAGCACTCCCCGGAATAAAATCTATAAAGTATGCAGAAGGAGCTAAGCTACATGGCGCAACTCCAGGGGGTCCAGCTTGTTTGAAACACTATGGCAAACTAAAATACTGTCTCGCTCTATTTAAAATATCAAGCTTCTTCGAGGCTAACTTAGCTTTACCCTCCAGATGACAGC
>JAOTAV010000828.1:0-10239 GCA_026546445.1 Cyclargus thomasi | reverse complement strand
GTCTGGTACCTGTAACATAAGTCCCTCGGGTACTTAGCACGGGGCCAGACTGACGTGGTGTGAAGCATCCATAGATATTATTATTATTATTATTATTATCTACTCTTTTTTGTAGCTGTCTAAAAACATATTATGGAAGAGAAAGGTGATCAAATGAACTGTAAACCTGATTATTTCTTTAATTTACATTTATAACGATAATATGTTATAATTACTATGAGGGAAATTTTGTTACTTTGGACCTCCAAAATTGGTAGACTTAAAAACTCGTCATAGGCTATCGTAACTGAGCGTTGTATATATCTATCATTTTACCTGTTTTTCTCGTTGAGTTTTTCAGCGTCTGACGCCACACGTTGTGCCAGGTCAGTGTATTCTAACATTTCATCCAATTTTTTCTTTAGCTCTCGGGTATCATTGGATATTTTCTCAAATTTCTGAAAAAATGTGTATTAAGTAATAATAGTACATTACACACAATAGTACATTAAGTAATAATAGTACAGATTATAAAAATAGTGAAACAAAAATCTAAAGTTAAGTTTTTTACATACCTTTCCTTGTTCATTGACTGGCTGTACAAAAACATTCATCCTTTCTATTTGCTTGGATGCATTTGTTACTGCATTTAACGCATTTTCTTCCTGCGGCTGAAGACTCTTTGCTAAAATTGAATTATTACACAATTTATTGATAGTACGTCATATTAGATTATATTATAAGATTTGAACTAGCGACTCAAGTCAAACGATTTAAACTTGTTATTTATTTATTATTTATTCCATTTTTCGACATAGCGTTAATTGTTCGTCTTCATCTAATGCATCCTCGATTTTTAATTAACTGTGGCCCTGCTTTTACATTATGCTGATAAAACAGGTTGATACCTTTAAGAGTTCAATATTAAATATTTACTTAACTATACCTTTGATATCATTTTTGATTTGCATAGCTTCCGCTAATGCGCTATCCACTTTTGGTTGTTGACTAAGTTCAAGTCCCGTAGCTAGTTCAGCTATATGTTCGACTAAATCTTTGGCTTTGTCGCTATTCTCTCTTACAGAGGCCAGGACTTTGTCGGCATCAGCAGTCAACTCAGCTGCTCTTACAATTTGCTTATCGCTGTCCGTAGCTGCAAATTCGGCCTGCCGAAAATTTAACGATTCATTATTTTATTATCGTTTTCCAATATTATTAATATTATGGCTATTTAAGTTTGAAAATTGTATTTTGATTATACAGCATATCTTACCGATCGCAGTAAATTTTTTGCGCTGGTTTCTAAGCCTTTAACTGCAGTTGTAACTGTATCAAGGTCGACGCCTTGTAATTCAGAAATTTTTGGTTTCAGGGCTTCAGTTTGGTTCGATATGTAATTCAACCGTTGCGTTGTGAAAAATGAGTCCGCTTTGTCCTGTTGTCAATTGTGTAGATTAGTTTACAAGTATTTTTTTTCTTTTATTAAATTTATCATCAATGTTAATAGTACCTTAAATTCCAATGTTTCATTTCCTAAGAGGTAGCTTAAATCTTCTACGGAAAAAATTAATGCATCTGTACATGAATCACATTCAAGACAACCCTCTTGTGGGATAAGAACCCATCTGTAAACAGTTATAAAATAATGTAATATAGCTAAGAAAAATTTATATTAAAAATATTTATGAATATATGTAGTAAACTGAGTGAATCGACTTTTTTGTCCCAGACAAAGCATTGAATAAAAAGACAATCAGCATATTTTTCATTCATAAAATAAGTTTATTCGATAACCAATAAAATATTTTAACCGATAATAGGGAAGATGCTTGTAAAACAAAATTTATTGAATGTAAATTATTATAATAGTGGACAAAAAATATCTGAATTCTGTTGAGAAATAACTAAGATATTAATTAAGGTAAAGAAATTAAGTCTTTCAAATCACTCTTTCTCTCAAAACCTAATTTAGTACGAACTTTGTATGCAGCTTATGGACTTTGACGTTACAATTAATATCGGATCTCTCTTTCTAACTACTTGAAAAACTTGCAACTTTGTTGTTTTCAATTTTATGAAAAAACTAACTAGACTGCATCATTTTTTAATAACGATAGATTTATTTAAAGATAAATAAAATAGGGGACTGGGGACAAAACCTTATTTCCACACAAATCCTGTGACATTTTTTGTGTCCCCGGGCGACTGCTCGTAAACATAAAAGAACTGTATTTTTTTTTCTGAAATTGTATGTGTATGTGATCAGATTTAATTTAGGTACTAGTGATTTATATTTTTTACGGTTTAAGCTCGGAAAGGCAGACATTGCGGTACAAAAAAAATCATTTACTAAGAGATAAATAAAGTGGCTATTACCTATCTGGACATCGGTCACATTTTTCCCCGATTACGCCAGGCAGGCATTCACATTGCCCAGTTTCACTACACCTAAACCCAACGGAATATCCACTCTTGCAATTACAATCTGTAAGAAACATAGTCAACATTTATACATATTGTATTTTAACGTTCTTTCATTTCTGTCTCTTATTCATTTATTCGACTTACGGCTACATCCAGATTTTGTGTAATTCCAATAACCAGCAGCACATTGGTCACAATGTTTCCCGGTAACACCTATGGCACATCTATAAAGAGAGACGTTTTAAAGTTAATAATCTGAAAAATGTATAGTATTATCTTATGATGATACAACGATATATTAATACCTGCACTGTCCAACCTCGTCACATTGTGATGAATTTGACGCAATACCACAATTGCAAGGCGTACAACCTTGGCCAGAGTTTAAACCCCAGTGGTCCGGCGCGCAACGATCGCAGCTTTCACCAATGACACCAGGTCGGCAAATGCAAGTACCGGTCGTGGGATCACAACGCTCCATGCCATATTCATCACAAATACAAGCTGAAGAAGAGATGAAAAAAGTACACAATTTTGATTTGGGTTAACCAGATTGCCAACCTCGCGGATTTCAAAAAAATTTTCGGAGTTAAACATTTTATGTCAAGCATTTATATATTTTATTACCTGTACAATTTTTGGAGAACACAGCGTCACCGTAAAAGCCTGGAGCGCAGAGGTTGCATGCTATTCCAGATGTATTGTTGACACACTTAAGACAATCTCCTGTTATACTATCACATGAGCTAGGATCGTCAGCATTTATGTTTCCAGAACAGTTGCATGGCTTGCAATAATCGCCTATGACAAAAACGATCATTTTTAAATTATCTCTGTTTCATTAACGAATTATCTCTCTATTGTAGTACTTGCTAACATTGACAATAGCACAATAATAATTACTATACCTATTTCTTCCGGAACTCCGTAGTATCCCGCAGCACAGAATTCACATCGCGGTCCACCATAACCAGGTTTACACATACAGGATATTAAAGATCCATTTTCGCTAAGATTGCATCCTATGGCGAAACTAAAAATAGAATTTAAAAATTAGAACACATAGAGAGCTCTCTAATTTAATAGCCGTTTATTACCAATATCTCAATATACAATACTCACTTATTTGATGCGTATGGTACTGGACATGCACAAATCAAGCAATCTTTAGGTGTTCCAATAGTAGCATTGCCGTGGTATCCTTCTATACACTGCTCACAGTGATCTCCTATTGTGTTATCTGTACATTCCTGCAAAAATAGTATGTAAATTGCTTATGAATATTTTTTTTATCTTGTACTTGTCAATTCTTTGGTGTATATCATGTAAAATCTTATAACCAAATCTTACCAAACAAATTCCGGTATTGACATCGCATCCTCTAGAATGACCATTGCATTGACAAGGGACGCAAAGTCCAGCGTGGGGTCCTGAGCTTAACCTATAGTATCCTTCTGCACATTGCTCACAAGAGAGTCCTTTATATGCTTTTGGACACTGACATTCTTCAACAGATAGGGCTCTTCTAGCTCCTTCTATATATTCATCTACAGCTATATCTAAAGTAACTGCAGTTAATCTAGAAATGAGTGTTAGAATAAAAACATAGAAATGTGGTGGTAAAATTTTAATTCTAAAATATTGAAATCTAAAAATAACAAACCTTGTTGTAACAGCTTCATACCAGTAGGTAGCTCTTATGTATATGCTTGTAATATTCACTAGCATGTTCATAAACTGATCTCTTGTAACAGGTGAACCGTCGAGGTGTGTAAACTCGTCTTCAGAAAGTCGAACTCTGTGGTACCATTCTTCTTTAGATGGCGGTTGTTCAATGCTGGTATGTACAATGTATCCGTTAGAACCACCTAATATAACATCTGCAGCTGCGATGGCATGTCCATTTTCATGAGTAGTGTAAAAGATGTAGTACGAAAGGTAACCACCGTATGATGTTAGACGTTTTCCTACGGTAAGAAAAGTTTGTGTTAAAAGTTACGTTTTTTATTTGCAATATCATCTTCCTCATAAATGAATCTTTCGATTTTTTGTAAACCTACAACTTACCCAAGTAATAGTCAGGTGCTCCAAAATATACGACCTTCTGCCCTTCCTCGTCGTTGCCTGCTAGTTCAGCTCCGATAACTGATTCGTTGAGTACGGTTGGAGAAATACTTAATGGGAAAATGTTGAGCGTTTTGTTTGATATAACATTGACCAAATACCAGTCAGTCATGCCATTGATCTGAAAATTCCATTTATTTATAAGTCAAAACTCTTAAAATCTTAAAATTTTTCAGAGAATACAGCGATTAGGGGGGCTATTATGACCATTATAAACCTGCATGGTTGCCCTGCAGGCAATTTAATATACGGCCAACAATTGCCCAGTTCTTTTTTTGTATTACAATGTCTTATTAGAATAATAACTGAATTAATACTAGTTTGGTTGTCTATGAATGGATTTTAAACATGTTAGTGAAATAAGGGAACGTCAAACTTCACGTATTTAGTGTCACGTGACTGCTGACTGGCTGGAACTTGGCTGGGAATAACCCCCTAGGTTGTTTTATACCCGAAAAAAATTTAAAACTGAATGCTAAATAAAATTAATTGTTGAAATACTTTTACCTCTACCCACGATGAATATGAGCTTGTACATCTTGTTGTCTTTCCGAAACAGAAACATTTGGTGCAACCTTCTGGGTTATCACCTTGTAAATTGAAATATTCATCCTTGCAAGTATCACAAGCCTGTAAAAATTATTTTTATCAGAAACCATGTTAACGCCAAGCTTTAATTTTTTGTTAATTGCTACAATAGCAATGTAGCCAGGATACTATCACCACCAAAAGTCTGCATTTGCTTAAGTGTAACATGTAATGTTAAGTTTCATTCTTTTTGTTTTAGTTAATACTAGATACAAAACATTCTTGTCACTTTACCTGCCCACGAACGTGCTTCTTACAATAGCATTGTGCTGTGTTTTGGTCACACACATCTTCGGTTGTTCCTTCGAGGTCACAAGAGCATCTAACACATTCTGGGAATGCATAGAAACCGGGCACACAATGATCGCATGTACGACCGATAACGTTTTCCTTGCATCTGTAAAAGAATTGGTAATTTATACACAACTTGCGACCAAATATTCTAAATTCGTCTTTTCTGCTTATTGGTACTTTTTAAACATTTATATAAATGTAAATAAATATACTCACGCGCAATTTCCACTATCGGCTTCACACTGCAGTTGATTGTCAACAACACCCAGAGGATTACAGTTACAGTCATCACATCCGCGCTGCACGTCGAAGTTAAAAGTGTACGGCTTACAACGATCACAATTATCACCTTCTACATTCTTAGGGCATATACATTGACCTGTAATAAAAATCTTGTATAGTATGCATCTCAAATGATAACTTTAGGCAGTTTATTAAAAAATCTCATCAATTCCGCCGCGTTATGTTTGTATCTAAAATACACAGTTGCTTTATTTGTAGGAATATCAATGGTCAACTTAAATTTGCTTTAACGAATTTTATTTCTCATTAAGAAGTTTCAAATGAGAAATAAGAAAATATAAACATAATAGTTAAAAATATATTTACAGTGTAGGTAGATTTAAAATTACATATTTTCAGCCTCAATGCTCTTATTAGTATAAGTGTTGAAGCCTCAAAAAAAAAGAATAAAAAGAAAACGCCCTTAGACCGCCCACGTTGCGAACTGCGAAAAATCTGCGAAAGAGGAAATGAGCGAAATACAACATAACGTCTGTCATGCGTCTTCTAAAACAGAAATCTGTCCGCCGATGTGTCGCGGCTTGCAGCGTCGGTGTACTAAGGGCGATAAAGATACAAATTAAACTCAATATGGAATCAAAAGCTAGAAAATAAAAATAAACTTACCATAGTCGTCGCAGATTGCCGTTGACGGGCAATGACAGGGCTTACAATCAGGGAATCCATAATATCCAGTTCTGCAGGCGCTGCAGGTGCGACCAATGACGTTGGATTTACAAGGACATTGTCCGCCAAATGTGTTACACTCTAGCTCCGTAGAGCCCAGAAAGTCGCAGAAACAACTTAAAGCTCCACTATTATATTCGCTCGTAATTGAAAACATCGCATCTCGACAAAATCCTAAAACAATATTTAATTATATTTTATTTGTACAGTAAGGAAATCGAAATTAATTTGATACGGTTTACGTAGAGGTGAAATGAATATTACCTGTGGCATTAGATGGTATTGAATAGTGATTTGTTGCACACTGCTCAATAAATTCACGTGTGTAGTCGACCATATTCGATTCTTTTAAAACGGAATCTACAAAGTCAATTCTATTCACAATAAGTACATAATCAAGCCATACACCGTTGTTTCTCTCGCCCTATAAGAAATTTGTATATTATTTCCGGAATTTGTCAAAAGTATTAGTAACATAAATATGTGTGAAATTCACTCTTACTTTAAATGTAATTGTAACGTTTTCTGTGATAGGGAAATTTCTACTTCCATCACTTTGTTTTAAAAGAACTCTACATCCTGAGTTAGACGGGCAGTATTCAATTGGCACGCTGGATTCAAATTGTTGACCATCTGCATTCAATTCAAAGTCAAGATAGCTTTCTGAAAAGTACACTCAGTTTTAGAAATGTTTGTTTTCGGTGTTGATTAATTTGTAAATAATTGAGCTTCTATACTTTTGAGCTTTTCCACTTACCCGGATGATCAGGTTGATAATAGTGTAGGATTATGACGTATTCACCAGCCTCTGGTACTTTGGACTCTATTTTTATCGTATCTGATTGAGGTGGCAGGTAAACTACAACTGTTGAATTATCTAGAATCGGTGGTCTCGTTTCTCTATCGCCTCCTACTCCCGACTCTACCTCCACCTGCAAAATTATAAAATATTAAGTTTCAAATTGAATATAAAATAAATTACAACATTTCATACGTAAGATAAGACTACCTTTTTAGAATTTACTGCTTTTGAAAATACAGCGGGACTACACCGTCCATCACGGTTTAAACAATATGGACGTGGCGTTATGTTGTCAAGGTGCCATTCAGATTCTGGAATGGCCACAATTGATTTTATGCCCGCCAATGTACCTACATCTGCCTAAGAAAAAAAAAATTATTAGTTTTTGATATAAAACTTGTTTTCCATTTTCGAAATTTCTTAATTACGAACCTCTAAATGTACAACGTTGTTAGGATCTTGTACATTGAAAACAAATATCTTTGATATATCATCTACAATGACTTGTCTGCAGGGTGATGTGTATGGACAATCATTTAGATTTGCCAAAGCATATATCTCTGGTCCGTCTCCAGACTGGAAACGTATTGTAACTATTCCTTTAGGTGTCAGGTCATAATGTCCACTTGAAGATTCGCTAATTGTCAAGGCAGTTCTATTGATTGGTGTAACATATTCGATCACTAGTATATATGGGCCACTCGGATCAATTTTCATGTTGTACTCAAGTTCATTTTGATTGCTATTGAGCAATGGTATGCTGTTGGCTTCGGCAGAATATGCTTCTAGTTGCTGTAAAATATTTATTTAGTAACATTAAATATGAAGTCTGTCATAATCCTATATATTATATAAGTAACTCATTTACCTCTGGATCGTCAATAAACTCATTAACAGGAGTAACAATACTTGTAATATCTGAATAAGGTTTTCCATTGAGACTTGGATAAGCAAAGTGTCTACAGAGTTTCTTATCTCCTATTATACATGGCTTGTCAACAACCTGAGTTAAGACGGTTGCTTCATAATATGCCTCTGGTATGAGTACGAAATAGTCCTAAAAAAATAACATTATTTTTTAAACAAGAATTAGTTGTAAATACTTTATGTGACAATGTTAATGATGTCAACTTACAATCATCACTTCCTTTGTTGTCATAATAGTAACAGTCCAATTTCCGGCATTCATCACAAATGGAGCCGGTGCATTTCCTTTGTCGAGTAGTACAGTTATGAGTTGTGGTTGAACAGTCGGTCTCAGATGCACGTTGAATCTGAGATAGGAAAATAAATGCATAATAAGATACTACTACTAATGAATATTAACTTGATTCTTAACTAATTTCTGTCACCTTTACTTCGATGTTCTTACCTCTGTTGTGTATCTGTTATGCTCTCTGGTGTGATAATAATGGTTGCCGTTATGGGGTCTTTTAAGGGATTAGCGTATTTTAAGACCATGCGATATAAAGATGATTTAATAATGTTGACAACATTAATAACTTCATTCTGAAACAAGGAGTTAATATTGATGATGGTTATTTGAATTAGGTTACAACATGAAATAAAAAATGTATGGTTTTTTAAATATACCTGAAGCAAAGAGAATACAACGTATCCTTTCCATGAATAACCCGGAAAAACTTCTTCTGAATTTCTGTATCTAACTGGTCCTGATTGAGTAAGTCCTTCTTCAATTTCATATTGAAACTGATGCAATGTAGGGAAGTAGTGAGCTCTAATAGGCCTGTCACATCGTCTGCCTTCTACTCTTGAGTGGCAACGGCATTGGCCGGTGTTCTTGTCGCAGTTATTGTCAATTGAACCACCGATATCACAGTCACAGGCTAAAAAAATATTAGTTTATATACATAGGGACAAAAGAGATGCATGACGTTTGCCCAATATCGTCAGTAGCGGTCATTAACCCTCTGTCAAAAAAATTACTATTATATACAAAACACGACTGTCAACAAAGTTTTGTCAAATAACATTTTGTTGTTGATAATCGTGGTTTGTACAGAAATGACAAATTTTTTGATAGAGGGCTAATAACCGCTCCTGCTAATCTTAGGCGAGTACATATTTATGCGTATTGTATATATACGAGTACTAATAGATTTTCAATGAGTTAAATAAAGACTTAATATCTAAAAGGCAACATGAGTTTTTGTTTTTAGAATCTGATTATAAAATAATAATAATAACTTTATCGTCTCTAGTAAATACAAAAATAGGTGAAAATTTACAATGTAAAATGTAAATTTTCTTTTATAAACAAAATAAAAAATTAAATATCATAACAAACCTGTGCATCCGAATAGATTATGACTTTGAAGTTTGTAAAAACCGTCTTCGCATTGATCACATTGCCTCTGGCCAACATTCATTTTGCAAGTACATTGACCATTTTTGGTATTACATGCCCCAAGTCCACCAAGAGTGCCGGGTAAATTACAGTTACATTCTGAAACAAATTAATTTTAGTATAAGGCATAATACGGTATCTTATTTAAGAAACTTTAAAACGGAGGTATTTTCACTGAGAGATATTTCATAAATATGTTTGTATTTATAACCATTGCTTAACAAAACATAATTAATAAATATAAAATCAACCTTCGCATCCATGTGGGTTATATTCTTGTAAATTCCAGAAGAGTTCTCTACAATCGTTACAGATACGGCCTTGAACTCTGTCTTTACACTGGCATAGCTCTCCAGCCGGTACTGAGCCACAGCCTGCAATAATAAAAAAGGTTGTAAAGATTCTTGCACTATTCACATTTTATGGGGTGGATTTTTATGTATTGGGCATTATTCTAGTTATCTCAAACGGTCAAGTACTGCTTAGTTTCCTGCTGCAATTATATTAATAAGAAAAATTAAGGATCTAAGTAGAAGAAATTTTAACATGGTTTAAGGTGAATGCGGCAAAAAGGCATATTATAAATATAAAGTCTTAGAAATTGCGCAAATTAATCTATATATTAATACTCGAGCGAAAAACTTTGTAGTTTTTACCCCTTTTTACAAAAGACGCGTAGATTTAAAAGCAT
>JAOTAV010000827.1:0-10239 GCA_026546445.1 Cyclargus thomasi | reverse complement strand
GATGTCCTTTACTTGAATTGTACTTTTACGTAAATGATTTATTATAACATTTTCTTAAATTTTAGGCTAGATCAATACCATTTTTGTGATAATGTCGATCCGTACTCTCGTGTGATAATGCCGGTCCGTGGAGAATAAATAAAATGAATAGAAATCATTTATTTTTGAGTAAATTTGATACAAATGTTTTCAGAATGTCTACACGTTGATCTACCGTCGGTTCGGGAACTAGCCGTGCGAGAAGAACCGGCGTAAGAAACTCGCACAGCGTCCCTTTTTCCCAAAAAAGTGGAATATATCATCTTTTGAAATAAAAATATACAATAAAATTTAACTTATTCAATACATTGTATAAAAAATAGAGTATCGTCATTGTAAGTCAAAAATCATTAGTTTACTATAGAGATTTTTTTCAAGTTGTTAGTTATGGTTCATTGAACCCACCGCGTACTTTTAAACTTAATTTTTATTATTATTAAGTTTTAAAGATTAGAAGCGTATCTAAAGAATGTCTAGATGCGCTTTAGCTAGTTTATTCTTTCTCTCTTTTTTGATAGGCTCTATATTAAATATAAAGTACTTGTTAAGAAATAAAGATTTTGGCAACTACTTTTCTTGTGTCACGGTAGAGCTAACCAGTTTCATAATACTTTTATAATAGGTTTCTTTAAGAATTATAATTTTTGATGCCTTTTTAAATGTGTATTCAAGTTCTCTTTTTGTGAAAAGCTTTTCGAGCAAACATGACAGGTGTACGGCTTGTCGCCAGTGTGGACGAGCACGTGCCTGTTCAAATGCGATTTCTGCGCGAAGGACTTGGCGCATATTTTACAGCTATAGGGTTTTTCACCAGTGTGAATTCTTTCGTGTCTTTTTAAATATATCTTACAGGGGAATTTTTTTGAACATACATCACAAGTAAACGTTTTTTCGTTATGAAGCTGTTTGTGGCCGAGCAACTGATTTTTTCGGGCATACGTTTTTTCACAAATATTGCAGCGGTAGGGTCTAGCTGGGTCAGTATGAATCAGCTTAGTGTGATCATCCATTTCACTCCTCCGTGGGAACTCGTCGAAACAAAACTGACAAGTAAACAATTCGTCGCCCTTGTGAGTCCGCATATGTCTGTATAGCTTAGATTTTGTTGCGTAAGCCTTTGAACATATGAGACAGCTGAATGGCTTCTCGCCAGTATGACTTCTGACGTGATATGTGTAATCAGCTTTTCGTGAGTACTTTTTTTCACAAACATCGCAGCTGTAACGTTTATTATCGGTATGACAAGTCGCTTTGTGATTCATCAAATGGAGTCTACGTGCGAAAATCTTGGGACATATATCGCAGGTAAACGGCTTTTCGCCGGTATGAACTCGTAAGTGATCAATGAACTCTTCTTCATTTAAAAATTTTTTCGCACAAAAGTGACACAAATATTGTTTGTCTCTAATATGACTTAGCATGTGAGTACTTAAAGTGCGTTTATTTAAATATTTCTTTCCGCAGATGTCGCAGCAAAACATCACCACATTCATATTATGAGTCAGAATGTGTGTGTCTAAAAACCTCTTTTGAGAATATTTTTTTTCACATATGTGGCAAAAATGTTCTATGTGTTTTTGATGACTGGACTTCTTGTGCCTCATTAATAATTTTCTTGCAGTAAACGTCTTTGAACAAGTATTACATTTAAAACACCTTTTCTTGTAGCTAGAGTACAGTTTCTCCCTAATGGCAGGGTATTGTGCCTTCCAGTCCGCTTTGTTTTCTGGTTCCTCATAGCATTCTTGTTGAGAACCTTCAAAACAATAATATTATGACATGAACATATATCAATTGGAACCCTTTCTATATGTTGTCCATAAAAGAAAATCATTGTTTACTAAGAAATAATTAAGAGATACGTGTGTACACTACACACGTATCTCTTAATTACGTACGAATAATTTGTTTACAATATTATGTATTTTACGGCGGGTGATGATACTTCCGTCCGACACGTTCATGCTCGCAAAAATATGACTTGTATTGGTCTGTCGTCCGGATAATCGAGTTCCTACTGTACTATAGTTCAATATATTATAATATAATTAATTTACCATTATCTTCCGTTTCAACTTCTATCTCTTGTTTTATTTCTACACTTTCTCCCTTTTCATCGGTATACACCTCTTTAACCTCATGTGCAATGTCATCGAGAGGATTTTCAAGTTTAATACAAGGTTTATCATCTTCACTGTCATTAGTATTTTCTATAATAAACTCTTCCTCGAGTCCTGGAAATAAATGATAATCTATGACTCGCGAATCTGGCGTGGTAGTTCGATTAACAGGTAAGTAGACTTCACAGTGAAAGAATCCTTGAAGTATCCTGATTTAGTAAAAGGTACTAATAGTTTATTACGTTACTCAGAGCGTAATACACGGTTGTAATCTGCGTTACGATACTGACAGAAATCCTTAAGGTTGGGGGGGGGGGATTGCGCAGTGAAGTGATTATATATTCTCATTGTTGCGCTGTCCATAAACGAATCCAATGCAAATGCAAAAGTTTTTAACATCATCCGCATAGAAGCGGAGAAGCAGGTGAGAAGAGTGAGGAAATTGATAAAAGTGGAAAAAGGAGAGGGGATAGAAAATCCAGCATACTTATGAATTAATTCAGATATTTGATCACTGACTCGCGTACATTGCTATTTGCTGCCTCCAACACAGGGACAGGGGGCTGGTTCGTGCCTACCTCAGAATGATCTGGTGCTCATTCCAAAATTATCTGGTAAATACTTTTTATGCCGGAAAAATGATAAAAGAAATAAAAAAACGGAGATGCGGGTGTCATGTAGTTTTTAATATTTTATTACGTTACTGACCAAAGATACCGATAGAGAGGTGAAAATGCCAGAAGGAAATGAGTTGGAGCTTAGGGAAATATAAAAGTACAACACAGTGCACCGCCGATAATCCGGCCCCTTTTTACTCCGGCGCCACTTGTGGTCCGACCTCACAAGACGCAATTAACTCCTCTAAGAGTTGTAAATACATTCTACAAGAAACTTTTACTTTTGATAGTTCAACACTGCCTTGCATAATATCTGTCGGATTTTCGGAGGTCTGTATACACATGGATAAAGATTCGTCCTTTTAATGTTATCAACTTCCTGGGTAGTCACAGGTTTGAAAGTAGAAGAAGATTATGCAGAGGCCAGCGTAGGATAATGTAAAATGGCAAGGAGTGTTCTCACAGTTTATGGCATGCAAGTTTTTGGATGCCATGCAAGTGCATGGCAGTTCTTAGAAATCAAACTCCCAACACTTCATATAGTTATTATACAATGAAGTGGTTGGGAATGAGATGGAATACCTAATTACAAAAGCAAGATATATAAGCTATACTAGGCTTGCATTATCCAAGAATATACTAGGAAAACAGTCTACACATTGACATATTACTCACCTTGACAATTATGGTAAAATTCTATATTGTCATTTGATCCTGGTTCACTCAATGAAAGTGAAAAAATTTTAATATTGCTTGTTGATAATTCTAACAAAGATTCAAGCTCTCCAAGCTTTATGTCAATCTAAAAGCAAGAATGTGTAATTATTATTAGTTTTTTTTCTCTTGGTCAATCTAGGTAGTAAATTTTGTAATTTTGTGTACATGCCATGATTGACGACAAAGTGTTGTGTTGCCACTTTGTTCTTGTCAATTCCGTTTTGTAAAGAAATAAGCAAATTTTTTGGCAGTGGGTTAGTGACTGTTAACATAGCTGGGGGTAACTAGTATTTGCAAAATCAGTGCCTTTGGCCAGTAACATAAAAAAAAATTAGAAACTACATGACACTTACAATTCAGTTGCACCAAAATTTGTTTATCGCGCGGGAACCATACACTTTTTCGTCATAAGAGTATTAACCATATCATTCTGAGATGGGCACTAGATCATTCTGGGGTAGGCACGGCTCACCCAGCCCCCCACTTTATATGCCTATGCCGGGTGTAGGATAATGCTATTATGTACCTTATTCTCAATTACATCATCAACAAGACCTCTGGTCCGTAGTACCAACTGCTGCAGCTGATGACATTGACGCAATCTCGTGTGGCAAATGTAGCACACCCAGCACTCGGAATCTTTTATCTTTTAATTAAAAATACACGAAGCTTTAAAAAAGTATACAGCAATAATGAGTCGTATAATGCAATTTAAGACGTAGTATAATGCAATTTAATTTAAGGCAGGAAGCGATCTTTAATTTGCAGTCTTTTAAAATTGATATAAATATTGAGATAATTTAGATGGTCGTATTTTGTAGAGAAGTGTCGGCTTTGTTTAATTATTAATACACAGAAATCTCGACATTATTAAGTAGTTGATTGTAGTTAATATTAAAGTAGTAAAAGTGGCGTTACACAATTAAATTAAAAACGCGACGCAGGGCTTGTTTGTGTTTTATATACCTTTTCAGTTGCGAGGTTTTCATAAAGATACTGCAGGTTAGTCTTATAAATGTTAATTGTTCGTTTGTTCAAAAATAAACTTAAAGAACAACAACTCTTTCGAAACATTTTATTATCATTCAAATATCAAATTAAAATCCTAAAACAAAATCCAAAGCGGACTTTATGCAAAAATGTTGTAAGCACAGGGCAAGTCGTGGGGATTAATTTGAATTTTGACAGTAGTTTGACATTTACCTTTTATCTTTATATTATGGCACTACGGGCTACGGCTATATAATCATGGCCAGTGGCAAATAAAGGCGGGAAATCAATTTCCTTGTTCCAATAATATTTTGAGCAACGTTACGTAATGTCATCAAGTCTAAAGTCTAGTCAAAGTCAAGGTAAAACGTCAGTCAAAGCGTCAAATCAGTCAGTTTAGTAAAGTGATAGACGCTTTACTAAAATTTCAAATGAAGTTTTGAAGGGATTCAATAAAATAGCTCGTTTTTTTGAATTATATCACTTGCTTACACTTGTGCATGATAATGAATATTTCCTGGTTGATATTCTACAACTATAACGCATCAAATAAAAATTTAGCAAAGAAATGCAATAAACAAAATACTTTTTCACATCCCGCCAAAACTCCTACCTACTTTTTATCTTTATATAGCACTAGGGCTATATAACTTTGACCAGTGTAAGTAAAAGCGGGAAATCAATTTCCTTGTTCCAACAATATTGTTAGCAACGTCCTGTATGGGTTACACGTATTTATTTATTTATTCTTTATTTGCTTATAAAAATACATACATTAGAGAAAGAAAAAACTAGGTTGGGAATAAAGCAAAAGGGCGGAATAAAGCAAAACGTACTAAGTAGATAACTAGTTAACTAAATTTTAAGTCATTTAACTTAAAACTTACTACTAAATTTTGTGTTTACATGCAATTATTAACTTAAAAATCTATAATATATTAAAATTGAAAAGCCTAATTAAGGGAGCGGCAAAATTCTCCTCCACCCTGAGCGGCCGATACAGTCACTACGCCACCGCGTGATTAACTAATCAAGACTTTAGCAGTGCTTTCAACTCTGTAGACTTTGATATCCTCCTCTCTATCCTTCGCTCCCTGATACATATCTCCCTCAGTGGTAGACTGGTTCGACATGTATTTTCGGGGACGCTCGCAGCGTGTCCGCTATGATGAGGCCACCTCAGATTGGAGTGATATCAAAGTGGGTGTTCCGCATAGTGGCGTGCTCTCTCCTCTCCTATTTTCTATATTTATCAATACCATAGCAACTCTAATATTTTGTAACTTCCATCTCTACGCAGACGATCTCCAAATTTATCGTTATTGTAGTATATAGGACATCGAATTTTAGATAACAACCTCTGTTGGAAGCCTCAACTTAATGAATTCTGCAGAAAAGTTCACCACTCGCTGCACATGATCAGGAACCTCATAAATTTCCTACCAGTAAAAACCAAAATTTTCCTTGTTCAAGCTCTCATCTTACCGATCCTCAATTATGCCGATTCCTACTTCTTAGATCTGACCGTTGATGACCTTTTAACAAAATTAGAACTTTTGGAAAATCTTTACATACTCTTTTTTTCTGCTTAAAAAAATTTGACCACGTTTCAGCTCATCGGTCAAAGCTTAAGTGGCTTCCTATTCGTCTCCGCCGCAACTCCAATAGGATATTGGAGTTGCCTACTGTATAAGATCCTATATATAGTCCCCTCTCTCCCTTGTTGACCGTTTCAACTTTTCCCGACCCCCCATACTCCATGCAGGTCCAATGTTAGAACAAACCTTTCGCTTCCACACCATCGTTCTAACTTCTATTCCTACTCCTTCACTGTTCATGCAGCAAAATTGTGGAACTCTTTACCACAAATGATTCGCGACAGCTCTTCCATTAACATATTTAAAAGACGCTTAAAAGAACATTATCTTTCGCAATCTCAATCCATATAAATATCTTTATTAAATATGCATATAGTGTGTATATATTATAGATAAATTGTTATTTAGTATTCTATATCTACATATTGTATTAGGTACAATATATTTTCAAATATTTTATATAAATATATATAGTTATTCTTATAATAATTTGTACTTTAAGATAAATATATGTATTGTATTTTTTTTATTGTGCACGCGCTCTATCTGCTTTCTTACATCCCATTTCTCTTCGTAGGGCTGCTGTAAGAAGTTTCTTTAGAAATAAGCAGTACTTTGGTGTCGTCGTTTCTATGTAAATTGTAATGTTTAATTGTATCTTGTGTACAATAAATTGTTACATAAAAAAATAAGATTTTAGTAGAGCGTCCGTGGCCTACTGGGTAAGACTTTTGGTTCGCACTCGAAAGGGTGCAGGTTTGAACCTCGGTGGAGGCGTGTACCAATAAGATATTTACCGATCTCAAGTACATAATACGGCTGCTCATTGTCGTGGGAGAACCATGCTTCGGTACGAGTGGGCCGTTTCAACCGGAGTGATACCACGGCCTCACAGAAAACTGGCGTGAAACGGCATTGTGCTGTGTTGCTTGTTCAGTGAGTGAGCTTACCGGTGGCCCAACAACTCTATTCCCCCTTATCCCTATTTTCATTCCCTATTCCCTCATAAAGGCCGGCAACGCACTTGCGACTCTTCGGATGTTACGAGTGTTCATGGGTGAACGGCAGTTGCTTTCCATCAGGTAACCCGTCTGCTCACTTGCCCCTAAATATCATTAAAAAAATCGCTGTCCTTTTCTGGAACATTGAAATCATCAAACGACAGCAAGAGACAGCGAATCTTAATTAGTTAAACACTCTTTAAATATTTTTTTTAACAAGGGGTAATTTTGTATACTTTTAAATAAGGTAGGACACAGGCCACAGGGTAATTAAACATAAAATTAATTTAAAAATATAATCTGCACTTAGTATGTACGGAATACATTAAAACAATATTATATATTATGACGTAATAGATGATTGTTGTACTTTGTTATACAACTCATTGACACAGCGTGGTCAGTTTACATCAAGACGACAAGAATTGTTGGATCATCGAGCTGCATTGGCCATCGAGCAAATAAAATATGTCTTCTGTAATTTTAAACTAAAATTAACTTAAATCGAAAATGTTTACGAGATTTATGTTAAGTAGTCCCTCGACGTCCAAGCAGCATGACATGCATTACGTCAGGCTTCGGAGTATATGATGGAGGTATGCAATCTCTGACCCAATCTGCAATGTAATTAATAAGTTCCGTCGGGGCTGTTACTTTGAGCAAATTTATTTATCAGTGAGTGTTGACTATAAATTCGCAAGGGTCGTTAATACAACGACGAAAACCCTAAGACAGTAGGTAATTCAATCGCGGATTGGATCGAAGAGAGCTTACTTTGTAGCAGTAGTGAAGATAATATACAGCTACACCCTCCATATCATATACTATTATGGTGGGTGTACACTCTCGCCGAGACAAACCGTCCGAGTGCGAGAGTGTAAATGGGTACACTCGCCTTGTCTCATCGGTCAGATTCTTGTTAGAGTTTCGTAAAGCATGTCTTATTGCATGACCGTCAATTCACCACTTTACGAATGTCGCGTTAAGTCAACCCGTAGGGCTATCATGTATCTTGCGATAGCAATTATTGCTCCAAAATCGCAAATTCATGTCATGTAAAAACAAAACAATGCGATAGCAATCAGTCGCAATGTATTCGTATGAATATTGACAACAATTTTAACGAGTCAGCGATTTGTATCGATAATATAGTTCCTTTGAAGTTTAGCTATCGCTATTGCTGACTGTTTTTTGATTGCTATTTTTACATAATAACCCTGCCGATTACTTTTTAGTCTCGCTGACGGAAGCGACGTAAACAAAAACTAATTGAACGCATATTCGTTAAAACTATTGAATATTTTGACGTTAAATCCACAAATAAAATTAAAATTGAGTACACAATCATTGGGTGCTTTCTTTGACAGAAAAATTCCATGCATGCATAGAACATACCATACATCACACAGAATTTTAAAAATTTATTTTCAAACTTTGTAATAAGTATGGTCTGTTTTGCATATAAAAAAAACTCCTTGTAGCTGTGATCCGGTATCGTCTATGTGTATGGATCTGCGATTATATTTAGGCGAGTAGGTCTGCGAAGTATTGTCGGTCGTGTTCGGCGAGCTGCTCTAGCGCGTCGTCGACGGCTGGTGTCGGGAACCGCTCCACCCACGACTGCACCTGCCCCTCCGCCGACGCCGCGTAACGCGACAACTTTACACTGTCACCTGCGTACATTTTTAAGTTACAGATAGCTCAATTGAGTTGTGCGCACGGCCCTATGAGTGCGTGTACAACTTTCATTAATGTGGCAGTGACGCGGCAATCAAGGTTTGCCACACGCAGAGCCGCGCTTAGTTTTACGATTTGATTTGAAAAATGTTGTAATGCCTCTCAAGTTTATTATGTGGTCGCTAGATTGCCATGCAGCCATGACATCCGTTTCGCTATAGGATAACTACCACCGCGCTAGAAATTATGTGCAATAACACGTACCAGCGAGCACGGTGTTGGGTTGCACGAATATGTTGCGCGGCTGCTTGTGCAACACGACAATGTCGCGCCAGCGCGCCCACGGCTCGGCCAGATCGCTCAGCGCGCGGAACAGCTCGTCGCCGGCAGCGAAGTCGCCCGTCGCCTTTATGGTCTGCAGCTTAACGAGGAACGAACCTGCAATATAAATTGCATTACAACCGATTAAAAAAATAAGTTTTTTTTTAACTTAAAAAACATAAGTTTTCTCAATAAGTATGTATTTTTATGTTAAAAAGTCCATACTTTAAGAACTCAGTTTTGCCGAGCTGTTTGTTATATCCTAATAGGGCATTACGTAACATATCATGAAAAATTTAATAGATTCAAATTTCTAGCATCCTAAGGAGAAAATTTAATGTTAAGTGAACATTGATGTAATTTTTTTCTTTTATCGTTTAATACGTCACCTGCTCAAAAACCAGAGGGGTTAGTCAAGACCTAAACGTTTTTGTTTCTTTGTAGAATTGCCAAACGACATGTATGGAAATGACATTAGACGCAACAAATACTTGTTGTTGTACTATGTGTTATATTTATACATTTTGTTTGGTGATTCTACAAAGAAGGGAAAATGTTTAGGTCTTGGCTAACCCTCCTGACCAAATTATAATCTGTCAAATCAGCAACGTCATGGTTGTAAGTAAGTCATATTTAAAACTTTTGTTTGTTTATTGTTACAGTTAAAAAATATATAAAGAGGTGGTGAAAAAAAGAAACCAAGGGACGATCTTTCCCGTTAATTTTTTTAAATTCCAGTTACTTTTGAAATTTCTTCTTACCAATAATCCTCTTCCCGTCAGTGGCCAGTCGATTCCTGTCCAGGGTCAACAGCAGGTTCTTGCCCGGCTCTGACTCAGATATGGTAAGGAGTCCGTTGCCTTCTTGTTCCAAGAGACGCATCAGAACGAAACGGGCGCGCGCGTGAGCCTTAAATCGATTTAAAACTTAATGCAGATAAAAGGTACGAAAGCGGACTTAATGCATACCATTAACTATCAGCAGGGCAATCGCGCTATTTTCAAACTTTCCAATTTAAGTTCGCATTTGCTTTGGTTATGTTTCAGCTACGGTTCAAGTCCACCGCGGTTTAACAAATTTTGGTATCGTGCTAACATTCGAGCCATGTTCCAACCGAATTTGAACCTCAGACGTAACGCGGACGCAACAAAACGTGACA